>WOGO01003196.1:0-14661 GCA_015342085.1 Leptinotarsa defecta | reverse complement strand
TATGTGAGATGTCATCTGAATTTATTATTCGTTTGAAAGATCTATTGATGTCATTATGTGTGGAATTTATAACATCGTTCAAATGTCCGCCATGGCTTCTTTGGGTGGAGCGCATACGAAATGTTCAATTTTCAATAACTCTGGCGCATAAATCAGGCTAAATTTGACCGATGGTAAAGGTTTTGTTGGCTTAGACGACCACTGTGGTTTTTGGCTCATTTGCGACTTGAGAAAACCCTACAAGAAATAGTCTCACGGGGTAAAATCGTACGATCTCGGTGGTTCTGAAAGTGCTTGTGCAGAATATCCAGTGTGGCATGAGCTGTGTGGCACGAAGCGCCATCCTGTTGAAACCACATGTCGTTGGTATCGAAATCATCCAATTCAGGCCGATAGAAGTTGGATGGCTTGTCCAACGTTTTCAAACAAATATGGCCTGATGACGCCGCAAGCCCAAAATCCACACCAAACAGTGACTTTTTCGCGATGCATTGGACGCTCTTGGATTTCATGTGGATTGATATCGTCCCAAATTCGACAAACTTGATTATTCACGTACCCATTCATCCAGAAATGGACCTCATCGCTAAAAATGATTTTTCGATGAAAATTAGGATCAACTACTCCAGAGCCCATTCACCGAACACACGTCGTTGTCTATGTTCATTTACATTTAGTTTCTGAGTCAGTTGAATTTTGTACGGGTGGAGGCCTAAGTTACGATGTAAAATTAGATAAGTTGTAGTCTGCAACAGGCTGTGAGCGACGCGAAATCGACTGCCCCGGATTTTCCTGATAAAATAATTATTTGCACGTGTTATTGATTGCTATATTTGTTCATGGTGATTTGGCAAAACAAACTGAATAAATGACAAACTAATTTGACAGATGTAGATTGAACAAGATGCCAATTATCCATTGTCAAAGTTCAGAAGTCCCTGTTGGAAGACCCTGTAATCATCTGATGTATAAGCGCGTGCCGGGGATCGAAAGGAAAGCTTAGAGAATGGATTAGTTTCTTGGGGATTGTCTTATTAAATGGAGTGCCGAAGATTTGAGTCTGTTATCTTTATGGGTAGACGTGAATATAACTCGTCTATTTTACGTGCATAACGTCGGAAATTGAGACTTCTTGCCCTGAAAATTGTGTTATGGTAACGTTATTATGATGCTGTCTATCATTTTAAAAACAACGATTTCTTTGAAGTAACATAAAAATAATGTTTAATGATATTGCTTCCTAAGTATAGTCGGCATGATTACCATTCCTAAACTATCCTTTTTGCTACTCAGTAGTCGCCTGACTTGTCCATTTTTTTATATCTCCAGAAAAACACTCCAATTTCTTGGGATTATTGCGTTTCCCATCCATTTTTGCATAACACCCATTACAACAATATTGTACCCTGTATTAGTTTGTACAGGTCCTTTGTTGAATGTTCAAGATATTGTTTTCATCACAGTAACTGAGACTAAAACTCTCAGAACAAAATTAGGCAAAAATGGTTTTGGCTTTTTGCACACTGAGGTGATTTATTCACGTATAATAGATGAAGGTTTGTTATCTACAATTATAGTAAATGATGAAAATACTGGATTCATCTTTTTTTGAAAATATGTTTAGAGCAATTATGGCAAACATATCTATCATAAATGACCAGGCGCCTGAATATTGATGATAATTACTAGATAGTTCAAACCAAAATGATCACTCATCAAATTGTGAAATTACGAAGGTAGTTTGACTTGACTCTCGAATGAAACTAATGCAGATTACCGAGAAAATACAGCATATAAACGAAATATCAATTTTATAGGAACCGTGCATTTCAGAGAGATAATTAAAATTATTAATGTTTGTGTTAGGCAATCTACTCTACAAATGAAAGCTATGTGAGTAGCACGTTTTTCAATTACAGCAAGTTTCAGTAGGTATGGTTTTTTGTAAATTTGAACAACTGTAATGACAATGCCAACAAAGAAGAAAGATAATAGTATTATTCAATACAAAAGATAAAACATGAGAATATGCAGTTATTTTATAACTCAGATTTCCACCTACAACCAGTAGTCTTTTAGTATCCTTAATAAGAAAGCTCTGAGGATGTTGCTTTCTTCAGTGATTACAAAGTCACATATTTTGTGAATAAATTAAGTAAACTACTAACAAATTAGTCATGCTCCTTCGACTTAGAATGAGAGGCCCATTAGGGTCGATTACAATAATGTTTTCTTTATCTGGTTCCTGGTGTAAATAGAGAGGTCATGGAATAGAGTCTAATCTTTCAAATACATTTTTAATTCAGTATTCGAACAGCTTTTGTTAAATACACTGCCTAAATAATTTTTCCGGAATTTTTTGCTAGTCGGAGTAAAATCCAATAACGACACATAATGGAACGGAGTGATAAAATTCCGTTTTATGAAGGAGATCAGATACTATTTCCAATAAAGTTTCTGCTTTGTGGAATCGTTCATCGTGAGTGATTTCAATGGTATTCTTTTACAAATTAAATTTTTGTTATCATATAACCTAAAAACTTGAATGGAATTTTACTCTCCAATTTCAAGAAAGATATACAGTAATGACAATTATGGAAGGATCAACCAATTATTGAGGGAGGGTAATTTTTTCTTGGCATTCTTTTTGTATGATGAAGATAGTGAATAATCAATCAATCAATCAAAATATGCTTTAATATCAAAAAATAACATCTTGTTGATAAAGGGTGTATATATAAATGAAAATGTAATTAAAAATTAATAACATTTGATAAATGTATAAAAATAGTCATTACCATAAAAAATTGAATTAAATAAAAACAGTCAGTCACTTATTTGAAATTAAAAATATAACAAACAATAGGAGATGTATAGTGTATAGAAATTGCACATAAGTGTATAGAAAGTGTATATATTCTATCCACATAATATTCTGTCAAATTATAATAGGTTCTATCGGAAAGAACTATTTTTACTGCTTTTCTGAAGCTGGCGTTGGACGGTATATCTTTATTACTATTTGGAAGGTGATTGTACATTTTGCAGCCGTTATACATAATTGAATCCTTAGGGAGAGTGGAAGATGGTAATGGTAGTTTGAGATGGTTACTTTGACGGGTGGGGTATCTATTTCCTGTAATGAAATTTTGTTTGTGTTTATTTATGAGACACACTGTTTCAAGTTTGAATATAGACACTACCGTGAGTATATTGTGTTGCTTGAAGTGAAATCTGCGAAATTTTAGTTTTCAGAGGTATATATCTCAGGGCTCTTTTTTCAAAACAATTTGAAGAATATTACCACTGCACACTTCTCAGAATGGCATACCGTATGGCAAATGTCAGTCTATTGAGGAGTAGTATACTGTCTTTGCGGTTGGTTATCCTAGTTCGTTTGCAGCAATTTTCACAGCATAAAAACCAGTGGACAAATTTTTATTCAAGTTATTGACATGTTCACTGAATTTGAGACCGTTTTCGATGTATAGTTCCAGAAATTTAGAAAAAACACTCTTTTCAATAATCTGATCGTTTAGAGAAATATCAGAAAAAGACACTATCTCAGTTTTCAAAATGCTGAAGGATAAAAAGTTCGAGTCCCACCACTTTTTGACCTTTATTATATCTGAATTAATGATATGATGAAAATCAGTTTGCTTATCATTATGCCATAGTATGGTGATATCATCGGCGAACAAGGTGATATTTCCTGTAATGTCAAGCGTCGTCAGGTCATTAACATATAGTAAAAACAAAATTGGACTAAGACTGATCCTTGTGGAACACCACATTGTATATTACCTAGATTTGAGATTGATTTTGTCTTAATTACTTGTATGCGGCCCGATAAATATGTCGTGAACCATGAATGTGCTTTATTTCGGTCGATATTGGTTGGCATTAGAAGAATTTCAACGTCGTTGATGAATTCTTACTGAAATTATCTGAACTATGAAATTGATTGGGAATTACAGTGAACCACTATTCATGATTTGACGGCTTCGTTTCCCAGAATGTGAAAAGAACTCTACTTACAAAGAACATCATGAACTTCTGAGAACTTCTCTGAAGACCCAGAGAACCAATTTCGTAGAAAAGTTCGCCTCGTTTGAATTTTCTTCTCAAAATAAATCAACGAATTTCTGCGTTAATGAAGAAAACATGAAGTATTGAAAATATTAATCAAGACAAATTACTGAAATCTTAAAGAAGTTTTGTTTTGGGTCTAATGAACTCAGACGAAGTTCAACGGCTCTCGACGAGTTGAAAAGATTCATTCAAATATCTGTGAAAATATTGAATGGATGCCTTGGATAACCAATTCAAGATGAACTGATTTTACATTCATAGAAAGTGTCCCAATCATTCTCCAAAGTATATGAAACTTTAGATGGATTCATCCTCTGAATCTGTGAATTGAAAAAAAATAGAAGATATAATTCTATAGGTTTGATATTAACTTGAAACATCGATTGTTAACGTAAACTTGAGCTTTCAATCAATTGCTACGTATTGAAATATACAATTTCCGTGGAAAAGCAGATTATAACAAATAGGACATCCATGCAAATTTCCCTTGTGATAATAATCTATTTATTTGTTGATATATGAAATCTTTTCAAGGCAAAACATTTTACTGACTGCTCTGAACGTTAAGAATGATTGGATATTTATTGAGTGTCAGTTGGAAAATACTTTCGTCAATAACTTTAACCCGAAAAGATTGGAATTGCCAAAATATTTTTATTTATGGTAGAAGTGTGAAGATGAAGCAAACATACTGTCGTTCTCAATATAAATATTCAGAAAAAACTTCGCTGACCTGTCTCATACAAACTATGGTTTTTCGAGACTTTACTGGGATTGTTCATCAGTTTGGATTTGTACAGAGTGGGCCAAATTGGGCACTTTCAAAGAAAAACTGATGGCTGTGTCTGAGAGTCAGATTTTACAAACTCAATGGTGAAAACCGCATATCGATATCTATCATCATTTCTGAATTACAGCATGTTTTTAGAAAAATGTGCATTTTCCAAAAGTTGTAACTTTTTTTCTGTCAAAAATTCCCGTTTCTAAAACAGACTATCATATCCCATTTTTCATAATTCTTACACTTCATTGCGAATGTGTTTGAAAATTGAACAAAAACCACTAATTAAAGAGCGTCTTTACTGCTCATATCAAAATTTTACAGTTATCAGTAAATAATTGCATTCTGTTTTATCGTCGCATCGTTCAATACCTACTTGATCAAATTGTTCGTTTAAAAGTCTATATGAAAAAATGTAAAGGCTCTGTATTTCAAAAACAACTTTAGCAAAACATAGAGTGTGCTCCATTTTTGAAAAGATACTTTTTGAGTTCTATTGAAATAATTATTACTGGAGTTTTTCTTCAACACCAAACTGTTATTATAACACCTCGACACGTGTTTCGATCACCTAGTGATCATCTTCAAGAAGAAGATCAAACTAATCATACTTACAAAGCTATCCTTATTTATACCATAGATACCTGTTCTACGTACCTTTGTCTTGAGTGTTTTAAATTAATTTCACAATTTGCCTTATCTAATTGTCTTAAATTAATTTTACAATGTGTCCTTGTGTAATAATCAGGTAAATCTGATAATTGAATTATTATAAGCTATATAAAATTTATTCTATGGTATAAATAAGGATAGCTTTGCATGTATGACTACTTTGATCTTCCTCTTGAGGATGATCACTTGGTGATCGAAACACCTATCGAGAAGTTGAAATAACGGTTTGGTGTTGGGAAAAAACTACACCACCCCTACTACACCAAAGGTTCTAAACAGTGCATCACAAGTCTATTGAAATATACGGGACTATACAGGGTGTCTCATCAAAAAATATTCTATTCAATGAATTTGAGAAAATGAGTTCGAAGGGAAAGACAGCTGGTTAGCGGAAACAGATTTTAAGAGAACAGAAACAGAGAACAGAAATTGACAATGCTGTATTGATTTAACTTTGGATTTTCTGTCTGATATGATTTGTTAATTTTGCAAATGCATAAAGTTCAGTACTCTGACATTCAGGGCTTATTACACGATGGTGCGGTAAATAAACACTTAACGCAAGAATGTCAATTTGGAAACTGGTGACTTATATTTCAGATCTGAGTAATTTTCAAGAAGCTTAAGGGTGATTCCTCTTACTCCAATGAATTCTAAACGCCTCAGTAAGATATGATGATTGACAGTGTCAAAGGCTTTCGCCAAATCTAAAAAGACTGTTGGGCACTTTTGCCAATATTGAAATTATTCCATTAACTATGATACAATTGAAAGACAGCATTTTCTGTTGACATATGTCCTCTGAATTAATCACCACAAAACCCAGCATAGGGATTGGGTTTTAACAAAAAAGGCGGCTCACTGACCAAAACCATACTGTCATCATCTTGCTTTCAGGAAATTTAGGTAACATTCGTTTCGCGAAACGGGTATAATTATGTTTTATCGGTGAAACTCTTCCCAACATATGTGATTATCGTCGATATCGACATATTTTCCGAAATACTCGTAATGCAAAAGCCATGAATTGATTTTCCACAATATCAGATGTTTTCTTCGTATTGTTTCTCGCAAGTGGCGCATACCTTCCAGATAGTACTCCCTATTGACCGTACGATTATGTGGCAAGAACTTCTGAAGCACTACGCCACGGTGAACGTAGAAAACAGTGAGCCAATCCTTGACATTTGATAGAACTTGTCATGCTTTCTTTGGTCCTGGCTCTTCTGGGCTCTTCCATTGAGGCGATTGAACTTTGGTTTCGATGTCATAACCATATAGCCATGGTTCGTCCCCAGTTCTCACCCTTTCAAGCAAATGTGGCTGGCCGTTGACGTCATTCAACAATTCGTGAGCTATGCTCAGGCGATAGTTTTTTGGTCAAAATTTAACAATTTTGAAACGAATTTCACTGCCACTTAAAAAAAATGCATGGTAGAGCCAACCGATATGCCGACATTCTTAGCAACTTCTCTAGTAGTGAATTCGATTATTATGAAGACTCTATACAAATATCGTCATGTCCGACTTTGCACAACAGTGGGCTAGATATGGTGCTTAATGGAATTGGAATATAAAACATTTTCTTTTCGGAGAGAAGCGGAAGATTAAGAGTTGATCTCTATATTGAAATTAACCCAAATCATTGTACACATTTGGCAAATATGGGAAAAAATACCTGTGCTAGGAGTCACACGTTAAAAGCTAAGACCTCGGTAATCCTGATCTCGCACAAGTTTCTACTTCTGAGAGTCGTCGTTCGTAGGAGGTTCGACAGCTGGTTGGCGAAAGAATAGAAGAGAAACAGAAACATGTGGAAATACAAATTGACAATACTGTACTGATATCAGTTCGAATTTTTTGTCTAATATGATTGGTAATTTAGCGAATACATTAAAAACTACGCGAAGTTCAATACTCTCACTTCAGGGCTTACTACAGGATGCGATGGTGCGATAAATAAAAACTCGACGCAAAAATGTCAATTTGGAAACTGGTTGCTTATATTTCAGATTGAAGTATTCTCTAATCACCTCACAAAATTCATAATTAGCATCGCGTTTTTTCGAAAGGTGGCACCTTACTGACAAAACGTATTGTACTGTCATTACCTTGCTTTCAGGAAATTATGGTAACGTTCGTTTCGCGAAATAGAGGTTTGATCGGTGAAAATCCTTTCACATATTTATCATCAGCTGATACTGACATATTTTCCGAAATACTTTCGATTCCAGAATACCGTTCTTTCTATTGTTTCATATAGCGAAACCTCATCGGAAGTGCTCCAGAAAAACGCATTAGCGGGATAACTATTACTACCAGAGAAACATGTACGAAAACAATTTGAAGAGCTGCAGGTTTTTCAGGTTTGCTAATAATTCGGCACCTAATAAAATATCGTGATTTCTTGTTCCTATTGAACTTATTTCGGTGTCGATGAATCTCTAGGGCTTCATGTTTCAGACGCGTGTAGTGTGGATCACGTCTGTTTTTCGAAAATAGGTACGAGATACAATTTGAAAAAATAGACGTACTTGAATCATAAAGCCATAGATATGTATGATTACCAAAACAACTTCGATAAAAAAAATAAATCATGAAGATCAATAAAATATGTTATCCAGCTTTCCGCCGGTTACCTATCAAACCCAACAATGCCTGAGCCACTTTCCCCACCACTCTTTATGTATAAATGTCGTTGACACACTACCTACATAGAGTTTCATTAACGAGTTTACCAACGAATAGATCGAAACGCATTGCTGCCAACCACCGCACAAGATGCCCATCATAGTTAGGAGCGAAACCTTAGTAGTTAATCTCTCCATTGGACCACGGTGCGGATAACCAATTTCACTTTCGGCGGTGAATGTTTAATCTTCAGTTCCGCAAGGTACTTGCGTCCACGCTTCAGTCAGGGATGGTTTTCGATTTCTGATCTTTAAACATTGGCTTGAGCCCTGAAATCACTGTAGCGTTTGAAAAAATTAGAATATGCTTATTGATAATTATCGGTAGTCACTGGTATGCTCTAAAAGAGAACTTAGGGACACCCACGCAGAGAAGAAATGAGATAATTAAATTCCTCAACATCTCTAAAACTGTTATCAGAATGTCTTGAGGTATCAAAACTAACTTCAGATTTTCAAAATTGACGATACTTCCAATTGAATCTGATAAGTTTGTAAAGAAACGGGTTTTTCTCTCGAATTTTTCGTGTATGGTCAGGGAAAATCAGACTGCTGCTCTTATAATATGGAACTTTCACTGATTCTGAGTGAAATGAATGTATACAGGGCACACTGATGGATGGTCACTCACAAATATACAGCTGAAATAAGATGCAGGCACGGGTCGTTAAAATACAAGTATTATTCAACCTTTCAGACCCCAGGCAAATTATATTTAACTGAATAACGGGTGGGTAACAATAAAACCGCGGACTTTCACTTGTTTTCAACAAATCTCTCTCTTCCAACGCAATTCAATAAAATAGTTTTCGCTATAAAAACGGTGACGGTTTTCTGTACATTCCGATACATGCGCGGTTTTTAGACATACCGAGGATCGCTGTGGCAAGCAACACATCATACAGATATATAAAATGTATCAAAAATATATGTTAACGGAGTGAATATAAAATAACTCAAAGGAAAAGTGCCCGTGTTCTGCTACATTTCGCCTCACCTCTTCTGCTTGAGTTCCGAATTCATTTTGGACTAACTGGCTGATGATATGATTTCAAATGACTGGCATGAATGGTGCCGCGTTCCTCCGATCTGTCGACGTGATTCAATACGTACGTATCCTCTGAAACTTTCTTTTTGATCCGGTATGGTACTTCAAAAAGGGGCAGTAATTTCTTTGTCTCTGACCTAATGGTAGAAGACATATTGTTAGCTTTAAGAAGTACCAAATCGTTCGGCTTGAAGCGGGTATGAGGGCGGCCCGGATGAGAGACAGAGAGACAGCATGACATTTGTGAAAGCTTAGCATGCGGATTACTCGATGAGGCAGTTTTGCAGAAGGCTTTCATTCAGATATATTCAGAAGAGATCAGCATAAATGGCGCAGGGGTTATAAAATGATTTATTGAAAGCAGGTTTCATATTATCTTCAGAGTTCAAATTATTATTTTCGTCTGAAGATAATACCAATATACTGAGATGATGCAGAATAACGAACTCTAAAAAGTATTCTTTTCGTTCGGACAAATATAGCAGCATCAATTAGAATTGTAATTCCGTTTATACAGATCCGGTGTAGAGCGGTATATCGACGTAATTTTTCAGACATAACGAGCATGCAATTGATTCCGCCGTGATATCGAAATGTCTCACCACTGGGACTGAACGGAAATGAAGGCAAGCATTTTCATCAAACGGAACACTGAAATTTGAGCAAAAACGTTGGAGTAGAGAGTAATATTTTTGGATGCGCGATGCTGACCAACACAACTGTGATTTCTGAAATCTCAGTTATCAAAATGAGGCGTTTGGGATAATTTAGAATGGTATGAAAATGAGATGAACTCAGATGAGAAAAAAAAAATTGTTTTTTGTAAATAGATGGTGTGTACTTGGCAATTTATTGAGACGAATACGATATTCATGTAAATCTAATTGACTACGTTACTTACAATTCCATGCACATTATAATTGTCCTTTACACCCTATACTCTGAATCAATATGTTGGGAGTTACCGCAAAATAATAACAATCATGCGACACAATAATTTTACCATCTACGCTGTTTTCGCCAACACTCTTTTTATTGTATATTAACGATTTATTGAAAAAAAAAACAAGAATTCAATATATTCCTTTGCTGACGACAGCACACTTGTCTCGTCATTCCATTTGAATTCCAGGACATCGGCTGCAGATGCACTTCTGCACTGGCAGCGGGAGGTTGCATATCTTAATGAGAATCTAGAGGTGATTTCGAATTGGGGTGGAAGTGACAAGGTTCAATTCAATGTAACGAAAACCCAGGCATCGGTTTTCTTCAAAAAGATGAATGTCTCCGAATCGGATATAATAATGGAAAGACATTGAACACCATATGAACATATGAACACCATATTTTTTGGCACAATCATGTTGCTGGAATTGCAAAGGCTGCATCTAAAAGCTTGGAACACTGTTCCGAACCAGAAAAGTGTACACACCTCAGCAACTACTGATGCTAAATAAAGCTCAGATCAGACCTTCTTTATAGTATTGTTCACATGTATGGAGCTCCGCTCCTGAACATATCCTAAAGCTGCTGGATTCCATCCAGAAAATAGTCATTCTTCTGATTGGAGACTCGAATGTTACTTGCAACCTTGATAGTATGGAACATCGAAGAAAGGTTGGAGATGTGTCTCTCTTTTATAGATACTTCATGGGAGGTGTTCAAGTGATTTGGCATATTTGATTCCACCAAGAGCGGTACATATCAAAAATAAATTGATTGATGTAGCCGTTACTACGTGGTAGGAGATCACCATGAAATATGAGAAATGAAATTTTCTATGGTTTACCACTTTACTGCAGTTACGTCCTATATGGATATTTTCAAACTAATACAATAAAACGTATATTAGTCTGAAAACGTTCAATTGAACTTGCATTGGTTTGAAAATGTCCATATAGGACGAAACTGCAGCAACGATGGTTACAAATAAAAGTTACTCAGTTACAGAAATCAGAAAAACGCGACGGAGTATGACTCCTCATCCTTTTGAGGCTCAACTCCGCACACCTTAGTTCACCTTCACTGCTCAGTAACTCTTCCATTTGAAGAACTGCGTGTATGTGGAATAAACTTCCTGAGAACGTTTTTCCAAATGAATTTAATCTCCAGCGATTCAAATCCAGTGTGAATAGCTACTTTCGCACGGGCACCGATCTTAGAGCGCCTTAAGGATTTTCCTGTAGTTCTTATGTTCTGTCCTTAAAAAAAACAGTATATTCAAATGGCCTCACACACCAATGCACAAGCGTGATGAATAAAAGTTGCAGTTGCATTGATTTTATTTCTCGTAGTGAATCATATTGAAGATTGGGATACGCATTTTTTTTGTGTTGTTCAGGTATAAAAGTACCAATTTTGAAATTAAATTTGATAGTTGTGAACGTACTATTTTGTTGTGCGAAGCTGGGACAAGTGGCTCATTTGTAATAACATGTGATTATTATGTACATGACTCGAATAACTATTCTAGAAAAGTAGCAATGCTGCTCTGATTAGGTTGCTTATTCCAGCATCATCGTAAGTTATATAAATTTATAGTAATTTCATTTTATTATCTGAAATAATTACAACATGTAATTATTATGTATTTGTTGATTTGAATACAGATTCGAAAAAAAAAATTAAATGAGACTTCAAATCATCACAGTGAGAAAGAGGTAGATAAAAGAAGTGTCACCAAATGTTTGTTATTTAGGATGTCTAGCGAGTTTTCGATAAGAAACTCCGGAATATATCCCGGTTTTCCTGATTTTACCGGTAGCTTGACACCCTGTTTCGCGTCGGACATATGCTGTTCAATTTATATTCAACTGGTATCTGCACAAATACATTTGTCGAACGTTGACAAAGACAGGTTACATACTACGCGATTGGTTGAAATTTTTGAATCACTGTACTATGTAACAATCCTGTGAATGATATCTGATTCCATTCGATAACAATGTCTGGAGAACAAACTGAATAAGAGAACGAGTGTTTTTTGTATAATTCACTGTTCATGAAAAATTTGTTGTAACGAAATTACATTTTCTTTAGTTCAATTCATTGTTTATATGAAAGAAGTTGTTTCAAAAAGGATTTTTTTTCCAGTTTGTATTTGAAAGTTACTTCTTTATATGATCTACACATCTTTGTGAAGAGTTTATTCTGAAATCAACAATTTTTTTTTTCGCCAAATTTTTTGTGTGAAGATGAAGAAGAAAAAAGTCAAAACTTTTCTTTCCGAAAAATTAATCTCTTCTGAAAATAGATATACTTCTTTCAATCCAAATAAAAAAAGTCGAGACACACATTTTCATTCAGTTCAATTTTTATTTGTTTATGAATGAAATCAACCGTTGAAAGAATTAATTTGATTTCATTTTGTGCTTTCGTTGAAATGAATGACCAACGTCTTCCTATCAAATATGCCTGGTTAAATTTGAAAACATTCAATTACTGCGCATTTCTCTTCTTAGCTTACAGAAGCTCCTGATACCTCAATTATCTGCATCCTTCTCTCCTTCTTGAAACATCGGAGAGGGAATATTAAATATCCTGTGATGTATATTACATTTCATAGTAAGTATACGTCGTACATTGGCATGAATGCGAGTTGAAAATGAATTATTTTCGTACATGAAAAGAATTCGTAGTTTTAATTAAAAACAAGTGAAATATGAATGTAACCACCAATGTTTTCTGTGAAATCGAAACAAAAAATCTGCGGTATTCGAAAAGCTATTCGGTTCATATTTCAATTTTACTCCCTGTTACGAAAAGATTATGTCGGTGGCTTCATGAAAGTCTGCTTTATAAGGCCTCTCGTTCACTGGGAGTGGAAAGCTGTGAACTGCGAAGTAAACGAATTCATGCGAACGCCGTTCGTACGAAGTCGTGCGATGCACATCGTCCATTGCCTAAGTATTCGTACGGATTCGTAGTAGGCTAGATGGCTCTTCGGAACGGGTTTTTTGATTATTCTGATGAAGCGTTTTTCGCTTTGGAGTTGATTCATCGTCGTATCAGGCACAGGCGATATCGACGAAGGCAGGAAATATGGGTGAATCCCATTCACGCAAAAAGAAAGGAGTTCGGTGAATTTTCTCATGTGTGGCATGATCTTCAAATCGATGATGACTACCACTCTTCTTATTTTCGAATGAGAAAGGACTCATTTCAATACATTATTGCAACTATTTTCGCACTAGATCGCAATCAAATCGCAGCAGAAGGGGATCGATTTGCAATTCGCACCTAGTCGGACGAAACCTGACGAACAATACGGGCCAATAAGTGTTCGCGGTCCCCTACCGATTAATGTGTTTGGATCGTTCGTACGTTGTCGTGCGAATTCTAACGAATTGATTTCGCAACATATTGCAGCTTTCCGCTCCCAGTGGACGAGAGGCCTGAACAATTCAAATGAATGGAACTACCTGTAGTTGCTTTCACAGGAACTTCACAACGCTTCAGAGGAATTGTGTGAGCAAAATATTTTTGGGGACTTTCATTTTGAGTATGATTCCTACAGCATAATGTAACATACATTTAGTTCCCCCGCCAAGACTAGCAGGACGAAGCGGTTTGTAGTATTTCTCAATCCTCACAGTTTTGGTCTGGATTATTCTGGAAAATCATAATTTTTAGGATATGATGTCAATAGAGGACTCAATGAACATACCAAGATTTAAATGCATAGTTTTCATACTTTAGATTTTATCAATATCCGAAAAATCCAGATTTCGTCACTCGGTAAGTGCACTTTTGGCTTTCTACTTCTCCATATGTATTAAAAAAATGTATGAAACTTTAAAAAAAAAATTAATCAATTAGGTTCCGAATGGACTTACGAAGATGTGAAAATCATGCATGAAAATTATTCTCAGATTGAATTTCTAATTCTCCATATTTAAAAAAAGCAATAAATAAAACTTCTGAAAGAAAGAATTAATCAATTGAATTCCAAATGAACTCTTTACAAAGATGTGTAGAACATGCATATAATTTACTTTCAGATACGAACTGAAAAAAAAAGTTCTCTGGAAACAACTACCTTATAATAGAGAAAGAAGATTTGAAAAGAACAAATTGAAAGTTTTTCGAAGAAGGTTTTTTGACTTTCCACTCATTCATCTCTGTACAGAAAAATTTGGGCAAGTGGGTAAGAAAGCAAATAAGATCAGAACAAACTCTCACAATGATCAGTAGATGATGCACATACGTTTCCTTCAGATACAAATGCAGGAAAAAGCCCTCTCAAAACAACTACTATCACATGAGCATTGAAATACACTGTCAGTATCAATCAATCAATCAATTTATTCATTGTAAATGAAACATTACAACGTCGTTATTTCCTTAGTATTAAAATTAAAATACATATACACAGAGAT
>WOGO01003195.1:0-14663 GCA_015342085.1 Leptinotarsa defecta | reverse complement strand
GTTTGATGTTAGCAGGTAACTTGATCAGTTCACGTTGAATCGGTTGATCTGGTATGATATGTGAAATGTCTGGTACAATCAAAAACGTAAAAGTCTTTTTATAGGCATTGATGCGTGATTTAATGGTAGTCGTAGTCAATTCGGTACAGTAGGTTGTCATGGAGTTCAATGCACCCACAGGTATATGACATTTTGTCTTTTTCAATCTCAAAATGTCAACAAGACGTTGAGTAATGAAATTCGTATTAGAGCATGTATCGATCAACCCTCTGCATTGTATAGTCTCTCGTCTTTGTCCAAAATGGTTAACGCAACATATTGGAATTCAACAGAATATTTCATCTTTGCCGTTTGTCCTATATGTTTACCTGATTTTCCTGCCAAACATCTTCAAGAAATAACAATTGCACTCTACACAGTTTGTGATTCAATCTGCTTTTTGAAGTAGTTAACACTGAAGTTATCGGAAGTGAACTTCAGTTTCATATGACCTGTAGTTGCAAATACTGATTTTCTTATTTCGTGGAAGCCTCAACTTAGGAATTGCAGGACTGAAGAATCTGAAAACAACATATTTGAAATCAACAGAATATTTCATCTTTGCTGTTTTTCCTATCTGTGTACCTGATTTTCCTGCCAAACATCATCAAGAAATAACTATTGCACTCTCCACAGTTCGTGATCCAAATTGCTTTATGAAGTAGTTAATATCGAAGTTATCGAAAGTGTACTTCAGTGTCATATGATCTGTAGTTGCAATGGATATCATTATCATTGATATCATAACCCCTTTTTCACTACATCTGTATATTGATCTTGGTCTCGATATTATACAAGTCCAATACTTTCCCATCTTAACATCTGAGTTATTGACGATATTATTAATTTCCTTGATATTTTCAGGTTATGCTGCTCATTGTTTCTCATTATTGTACTCTATTCGCTCTGGGCTAGGATGACTAAATTTTGTGCCTAATAATCAATCAAATCAATCAATGAAAATGTAGTTTATTGTCGAAGATGAAATCTCATTGTCTATAGTGTTATTATTCTAAGAAATATAAGATACACAACTTAAAAGATATTGTAGAAGATAAAATCTCATTGTGAAAGTGCTACTATTTTAAAGAATATGAGTTATATAAATTGATAGTAGTGCTTGAACATTTGGTGATTTCGGAATTTTGGAGTGGAAAATTAGTCATAAAGTAAAAATATATATGCTACATATTGAAATAAATGATAATGAATATTCTCATAAATGTAGGTATAAGAATATGAAAACTATAAAACATAAAAATATAAAAGTGAATCCATAGAAAATAAAAGTAAGTATCTACTTTGTAAACATTTTCAACTATACAGTTCAGAGCCAAATGTAAACATCAATCAAAAAGTTAAAAAAGTCATATAGTTTAATTAACAGTAGGTACTGAAACACCGTAATAAAAATTAATTGTTTATATAATTTAAATTTCTCTCTGAATAGAACTCGTCTAAAGAAAAATAGGCCTTTGAAATCAGAAGCTTTTTTGCCTTTGATTTCAATTGGCAAATGGTTAAACATTTTTTTTATTATATGACAGACCCCTCAATTTTGATGATATTGGAATCGGTAAACTTATATTCAGCTCAATTCTGGTATTTCGTCGAGATGAAATGAGAATATAGTGATAGGAATGATTATTCATAGGTTTTTTAGTACAGGATATTTTATTCCATTTCTGTGACGGTAGGAAGTGTACTTACATGTTTAACAATTTTGAATTTCTTATTAGTTGAAACCACATCCGAATCGATTAAGGCGGACAAAAATTATAAATGTCAATGTTCTGAGTTCTATTGGAATAATAAAGACCCAATAATTTTTTTCCCAGATAGACAGCCATAAATTGGGGTTTTTCCTGGATTAAAGTGATATAATCCTTGTGTTTGATTTTACAAAAATACCAGTGCCGAAATATATTTCTAAAACTGACACTATATCACCTGCATCAATTTCATCACAGATTTCTCACCTGAAATAAAGTTTCGATTGGTATGACTGATAATAACCTCAAAATACGATTCCCATAAAAGCTAAATTAAATTTGTTTTTGGAAAAGTCCAATAAGCATTACATGCAAAAGCCCCGTGAAAAAAAATTCAACAAGCTTGATAAAAACTCCGTAGTGAGTCGTATAGATCGAGTACATTACTTGTTGAATGAATTTGGATTTTGATAGAGACTGAAATAGGAGAGAACTTTTATATCATTGCCTATAACAAGTTATATCATATGTGACGAAACAACTCATTAAATGAATGTATGAAATGTATCTCGATTGTTTTCAAAATGAATATACGTTTTCTTTGCTATTTGGAAACGGTCTGATTCGTTTTTTTCGAGGCTCCAGATAACACTGCATTCTAATCATCCATAGGGTTATTACGATTTTATTCTTATCTTACCCATATCTTTCCTTTCAATAAACTGGTTTCCTGCACTAGTTCATACAGGTTTCTCGCTGAATATCTGTCATATTTTTTTATAGACTTTGGGTTATCCATTAATTGTTTGTTTCTCAGTTCCTTACATTTGCATGAAATCTCTCTTTGTTGCATTGCTTACCAACCAGACCTCCGTTATGAAGTCCAATTTGTTCAGGTGATCTCTCGATGGTCAATGTCTAGTAAGTAGTTTTGTGATTATTCTAACTCGATCCCTGATTCAAGGGCTGTATATGGAATCATTACCTGGGTATTCTGGCATCAAATGAATCCATTTTTTATGTCTGTTTCCGCAGTTCTTCACGACATAAATATGAGTAACTTGAAAAAAGTCGTCTGTACCTGCATTCCATGTATTTTTTATTCCTAATACACTATGAGTACATATATTCGATCATTGAATGCAGAAGTTCAAGTAACTATTGAATTTGGAGATTTACTACTGACTTTGGAATATAATTCAAACTTTCAGTTTATCATTACTCTAACATCATCCATCAAAACATTCGAAACGATCTCTAAGTTTTCTTATATTTCTGGTATACTTTTTACGCGAACTTTCAGAATGACCACGGGGTAGGCGACATCAAGGCCAAACTGTACGTGAATATAGAATATTACCATAATAAATCGTTTCATATTAGTCGTTATCTGTCTTCTACAGCAGATTTTACTGCAAGGCAAGTATATGAAACCAGAGACCAAAAACAAAGCATGGTTATATCTATCTATCAAATGGAAAATAAATATGTACCAGGAAATGTGTGCATGCATACTTAGCAATTCCCAAGATTCGAAATCAGCAAAGGAATTCAATATTACACTCAGAATTGCTGAATCAGTTTGTAGAGGTTTTGGTGTAGGGATACTTCGTAGATATTGAATCTATGGTGCGTTGTAAGAACTATTGCATTCATTGAAATTTTCATTTTAACTCTCGAAATGATACAGAAAAGTGAACATGATACATGATAGAGTAATCTTTGGCCGTCAAACTAAGGTAATATGCATCATGGGAAACTCAGCTTTGGATGAAATGACTTCTAAAGAAAAGGAAGAATGGATTGAATATAGAGATTCACTCTTCGAACTCCTCACTTCCACCTATATCACCTGTCTTTGGTATAATGATCATCCTACTCTCGAATCTCAAAATCATACCGGCTTGCTATAGTAGAAATCTTGGCAAGACAAATGCAGTTTGTCATTCTTAGTTTACTGCATCATCTCTAAAAGCATTATTCTTGTTTCCAATGATCACATACCGCATAGAGTGGGGAGTGGACACCATATGTTGATGAAAAATAAAAGAGAATTTGCTAAAGTGTGATGAAAGGCAATTTGAATACTTCTCTAAAATTCAAATTCGAAAATTCTCTCATATTCTGTAATCCTTATACTTTGTAACATGTACGATATGATCACATATCCTTCTCAACTCTTGGTGAACACTATGTCCACAACACCTGTGTCCGTGTCTTTCAGATATTTCGTTGCTGTGATTTTATTTTAATTTGATTCACCCATATGTTCAGTTGCTTGCATATTTGTTGTGCTTTCCCCTACATTCCTCACGTATATCTGTAGTATATTTATGTACTATTTATAGCATTCAAAATGCTGCCTGTGCTACTTTCTCGCCAGTGTAGAGCTTTTCGGAACTTCTTGCATTTTTTCCTTACTATTTTGCTATTTTGAGAGTATTTTCGGCTGTTTCATCCGACTCCCATCCATCCAAATAATGGAAAGAAGTCATTGGAAAACTCAATAAAGTATTTATAATGAAAAAATGAGAAAAATACGCCTAGAAATTAACTCACATTGAATAGTTGAGACAAAAGAACAAAGAAGCACCAAAAACTCATAATATACTGCAGGATCAATGAAAAAGAGAAGTGCTGCATTTTGAACCGTTTCTGAACAATGATCAATGAATACTGAATGAATTTCTTAACATT
The DNA here is from genome assembly GCA_015342085.1 of Leptinotarsa defecta. Taxonomy (NCBI): domain Eukaryota; kingdom Metazoa; phylum Arthropoda; class Insecta; order Coleoptera; family Chrysomelidae; genus Leptinotarsa; species Leptinotarsa defecta. Next base: position 10,215 of record WOGO01003195.1, on the reverse strand, counting down.
CTTTCATGATCTTGACCTTCCTTAATATTAATAAAGACTCATATGCTGAGGTTGCTACTTTGCTCCAGTCACTGTATCAAGGCTTAATGCGCAACCGTGCAAAGTTGTGTATTTGGAGATTGTCTTATATTTCTGTATTCTGTAATCTCCCATGTGCGGTGTCAAAGAAGTGGAAATATTTTGGAGCTATGTTAATATAGGAGGAAATTTTTTCAGAAAGTGAATTTTCTGATTGATTCAGCCGTTACTTGATGAAGATCCATAGTAATTTCATAAACTACACTTTAGGATTTGATCTCCACAAACTTCATTCGAGAAATATATGACGACATGTTTCGCTAACACAGTATCTTCTTCAACAGTGATTTGAATACTGAGTATTCAATAGTGAGTATTCAAATCACTGTTGAAGGAGCTACTTTGTTAGTGAAACAGATATATTTCTCAAATAAAGTTTGTGGAGATCAAATCGTAAGGTGTAGTTTATGAAATCAAAAAGTGAATGTTACAGAACCTGCCACACAATTTCATAGTTTGCGCATGAATTGATATGGTGATCGATATATTTGGATCACTGTAATTACAAAGCAAACTTGTCATAAATTTGTAACCTAATTTAGAACTGAAAAACCTGCATATATAATCTTAAATTATAAACTATATCTGATCATCCCATTTATATGGAGCACCGTTTTTAGGCGTACCCTATATTGTTTCTGAAAAATAGCTATTCATTGTATATAGGAACTTTACAAAATATTTATAGAAAGTATTTGACCAATTTAGTCTTCCTCATTCTTTCCAAGACAGTGTCAGACATTTTCTGAGAAGTACAAGACCTATTTTGTCGAGTTGAGTCAGTTTATACCAAAGTCATACCGTATTTTCACTCACAAAAATTTATCATTCTGGAAAACGGCCTGCTAGTGGATGAATTTGCTGAGACCGTTGGTTCGAACTGAAAAATCTTCAACTCACAGAGAATATCAAGAGTTTTCTTGTAGTGCTTGTGAATATCCTTTAGCAAAATAGACTGGTATATCATTTGTTTGAAAAATTGCTATATTATCGCAATGCAGATTTTGCCATATCAAGTGATATCTTCTGGAATATGATTTCAACTGGGTTTTCATTGCAATGTTTGCTGGTATCAAAACTTGATGTTGAAACTCTATTTCAATATACCAAAAATAGTGAACAAACATGCATGATAAAATTTGGTTCAGTATTTAGAATTGAATTGATGACCGGTACTTCGAATGTAATATTGTCGATAGTGATTCATTGCTGTTTGTAAGCGATCTGATTTCTTTCAAAAATCTGGAAAATGAAGCAGCCTCATATGCTTATTTTTTTCTGGTGATGTTCATTCGAAAATTATTTCCTGGACATTCAATATTGATTCAATTGTCCATGAGAAAACTCTCCTTCTGAGCTAGTACCGCACATTGGCGGCATTAGGAATTCATGATGATACCTAGTGAATTTATTAAATCCTTAGGAACTGTCTTCGGTTCTTCATTCTCCAGTGTTCTCAAAAGGAAAGATCCCCTTTATGCGAATGCTAAAATGATTGCAAATTTTATTATTGCCCAGTTCCCTCCGTTTAGATGATATGCCTTTCATCAAATGCATTACGTGCGTCTCTCAATTTCTTTCAGAAAAACTACAAGTTTTTGCGAATGAGGTAAATAAAATACTACGTGTTGAACAAATCTCACTGAATGTTACTTCTCTCGGCCTTAGACTCTAGTGATTCTGTGAGCACTTCATTCGCCGTTTGATGTTGCTTTTGTCAAAAAAACGTGCCGCACTCATTTCCTCATCATTCCAGTATTTTACTTTGGAGATCAAAGCTGCGTCACATTGAAAATTACCTTCAATTTTACCAAACTCATTTTCCATTTCGTATTGCTTCTCAATGAGTAATTCAACATATTTTGCAGATCATTCAGTTTTTACATTTATTGTAGAAAGCAGTACAAGTTTGCAATATTCAGAAACAGCCGGGGCATCCTGCAATTTCGCAGTGCTCTGTAATTTACTCTAAAATGTTATTAGAAGGAAGCTTGGCAAGAAACCAAAAAGCTGTATATAAAATTATCCCAGTAAAAGCTTTTTCGTTTCGCAGGTGCACCTCAAAGCGTGAGTTCTAATATTTAAGGGGCTTTTGTCAGGGGCGCCACTTTAACTGCTCCCTTTAGGGATCGAATACTAGTATGAATTTGTTGAAGTTTACAGCATGTTATCGCATATTGACTGGAATGCTATTTATACTGATCTATACTAATATTATAAATGTGAAAGTTTGTGAGGATGGATGAATGTATGTATGTATTTGTGTGGCTCCATCGCACCTAAACGACTGAAAGGATTTAGATGAAACTTCACATAAGTACAGCTTATACATCAGAAAAAAATACAATTTCTAAAGGTATTGTGTAGTTTTTGGTCATGATATAACGATATAAATCAGGTGAGTCGGAAAAGTTCTCCCTGAGAGCTATCTTGGCGTGCGCTGCCTATACCGTTGGAGTTCTATGCAGATAATGTACCGTAAAATTGTTTATCTTGAATAGTTCTAAATAAAAGTCAGTGATATCATTTATCTACCTTTTATGTGGTAGCCATTATATGCAAAATACTTAGCCATAAATACAATTAAATGGTTTATTATTAGTCAGTGGGCTATGCCTGATGACTGGCAGTAAAAAAATCGAAAGAAATGAACTTCAATCGTTCAAGTCAGTCTCGGATATATCTACACAGTAAGTGGAATGGACTGACGCCTATCAGAAAACAAGTACTCCCCTGGCTAATACCACGAAGGGCTTTGGATTTTATCCGACAGGCGACAGTGCAGGAATCTTCACATAAAATTTCCTGCATATGCAATTGGCAATACAACTGAAAGAGTCGACCTTCAATTTTGGAACGGGTACACTTCCAGACCCATTTCGGGCTCATTAGCCACTCATCAGTGCAAGATAGTGGCCATCATCGGCCACTATCTTGCAAGTTGGAGCGAACAATAAAATGACTCCATTTAGTGGACGAGATAGTAACCAACTGCATATCCGTAATTCGGCCGATTCCTCTGAATGAGGAAGTAAAACTTTCTTATTAGTCAGTGGGCTATGCTTAAAGACTGGCAGTTAACAAATCTACAAAATTGAACTTTAAACCTGTCTCGGATATACCTACACAGTGAGCTGAATGGACTGATTCCAACTGCAACTTAGGAAGAGGAATAAAATACTCTGAAAGAATTTCGAGTTTCAATTAAGGAATATTATTGACTAAAGGTCGATGAGGGCCACTATCTTGCGCTAATGAGTGGCTAATGAGCCCGAAACCGGTCTGCAAGTATGCCCGTTCCAGAATTGAAGGTGGACTCTTTCAGTTGTATTGCCAATTGCATATGCAGGAAATTTTCTGTGAATATTCCTGCACTGACGCTTGTTGGATATATCCAACGCCCTTCGTGATATTAGCTAGGGGAGTAGTTGTTTTCTGATAGGCGTCAGTCCATTCAACCTACTGCATAGGTATATCTGAGACTGGCTTGAACGTTTAAAGTTCATTTCATTAGATTTGTTTACTGCCAGTCTTCAAGATTTCCCACTCAATAATAAGAAAGTTTTCCTTCATCATTCCGAGGAATCGGCTAAATTTTTGATACGCAGCTGGTTAGTACCTCGTCCACTAGATGTTGTGACAATTTATTGTTCGCTTCAATTTAGAAAACGGAATGAAATACACTGAAAGAATTTCGATTTTAAATTATGGAATTTTATTGACTTTAGGTCGATGATGACCACTATCTTGCACTGATGAGGGGCTAATGAGCCCGAAACCGGTCTGCATGTGTGCCCGTTCCAAAATTGAAGGTCGACTCTTTCAGTTGTACTGCCAGTTGCATATGCAGGAAATTTTCTGTGAAGATTACTGCACTGACGCCTGAAGGATATAATCCAATGCCCTTCGTGGCATTAACCAGGGGAGTAATTGTGTTCCGATAGGCGTTAGTCCATTCAGTCTACTTTGTAGGTATATCCGAGACTGGCTTGAACAATTGAGACAATTAAATTGAATTCTTTTTTTGCAATGCACATTTCAGAATATCTGTCAAATTCTTATTGAAATTGATACAATTATCGTTTTGAGTATTTAATACGGATAAAATTTATCTTTTACACTAAATAATTTCGACGAATCATTTAAAAGTTATAAGAATAAGATTAACTTAACGCAAAGCAGTAAGCCATTACGCGTCGCATCTACTATAAGACTACGGATGACTATGCGCGGAGGTAGAGGGGCGGTCTAAGCAATGTAGCGTCATCGCAGAGAAAGCGACCCGAATGCGGGCAGATGCGTGAGGGCAGATGTCGTTGACGATTGTATTAGTTTTGCGAATTTCTTTATAGGTAACATAATACGATTGTTGAAGCTACTCAAACTTAGTGCAGTTGGCATATTTTTTTAGTTACTGTATTTGAAAGTGAAAATATAAATTATTAGCTGTTGCCGGCGGCTTCCCGCGCGTAGAATTTGATTTGTCACATTGAGTTTCGTTACAGACCATTTTGAACAAAGGGTTACAATATTTTATTTTAACCCAAAACTTCAGGTTTTCAACTTCATAACTAACGAAATTCAGTATAAAATTTGGACCCCTATTTTTTCCCTGCATATTTCAAAATTCTAGGTTCAGTAGCTTCGGGGTTACGTTAATATAAGACTGTTGGTCAATCAATAGGTACCCACTTATACAATACTAGCTGTTTCATGCTGTTTTACCCGCGTTAGAGTGGTAACCTACCCTATGTGTCATTTCGGATTACCAACTTACATTCCAATCCGTTGAGCTGTTTAGGCGTGAAATAGTAAAAGACGTAAATGCATACATTACATTCATCCATCCCCAAAAACTTTATGTATTCATAATATAAGACGGAGTAGGATTACCAATGTATTTCATTCTAATCTTTCCAGCTTTTTTTGACTGATGCTATTCAATATTGTATAAACGGGTAACTATTGATAGACTGTCACTCTTATATTAACGTACAGTCGAAGCTATTGAACATAGAAATTCTCACGAAACTTGATGTGACAAATGCGTTTGAGAAAGCGCTTACATACAAAGTATTACATTCAGAACAGAAAAGTTTGAAACTCAGTATGGATTCTGAGTGTTAAATTTAGAAGAGGAAAGTTTGAAATGTTTAGAAATCAATAGATCCAAGTTTTTGTGTGATTTACTGGATGATCAATTAAAATTGAATAACTTCCCGTTTCTAAATATTTCTTCGAATGAGGAAACTGGTAAATAAGCTCAGCTAATATAATTCATTACAAACTCAGGTACACATGAAACATTAAATGACCAAGTTAAACCCAAGTACTTGAAAAGTAAATACTTCAAATTGTAAAACTAGGTATATAAAGCACTGAATATGTAGAATATAGTCAGTAAAGACACGCTCGAAAAAGTCATTCTATAGCGAAACACTTGTTGCTTTTTTGTAGAACTATTCAGTGAAAATCTCAGAATGAAGTGTTTTTTGAATACGTTATTAATGGATTTTCATCAAGTATCGGCCAATTACATCATATATCACTAATTATTATGAGAAGATATGGATTCAGACAATTTATACCAAACTTATATGGTTGATGACTATGTAGATATTTTCATTTGACTAGGTACTTATCAGTAATAACATCCGAAAGAATACAAGATGGAACTGAGACATGTCCAGATCATATTCTGATGAGTTCAAAAAACAAGACTAGAATAATAGGTGTATTAGGTTTTATTACTACATACTACTTCAATTCAAGTAATAGTAGCATTTGATAAAACTCCGAACAACTTTCGATTCGGAAACCTCAAAAATGTAATGGCAGAAATTTACAAAATTGAAAATCTGGAAGCGGCAGCGAAAACATTTGTCATTCTACAAAAACGCTATTGATAACCGCACAAAATTTGAAAATGAGTGGTAAAGATAAAAAAAACGAATTTGTTTGTTGCTAGTTGTTTGTTGCCTACAAAAGCAACAAACAAATAGCAATTACATACATCAAAATTTTGAAATTTATCCAAATAATGATGTCTTCAGTCAAAAGAATGAGTTCGAAAAATATTAGTGACACAAAATACAATAAAGTACTATTGGAATGAATTGATCACTTCAAGTCTATATGGGAGATAGCTCATCAAAAGTTTAACTAATATAGCAGATTTTTAAAAACTACACCCCACCATTTGATTTTCACAAACTTCATTTTGAAAAATATATCACAATATGTTTCGCTAGCATAGTAGCTTTTTCAAATGATTTTTGAATTTCTTGAACCTAAATGAATACGAAGTTTCTAATATTATATCGAAACTTGGAAAAATTATTCAAAAAGATATGATGGAATATCACATATAATAAACAGATCTATGGAGCTTTCCTAATATCAAAACAGTCTACGGTAACATCGCTTTGCATGAATGGGAATCGAAATGTCTAATGTCCAATTTGAGATCAATTGTATTACTGACAAACTTACCAATGGTGTTCGAGAAGATCATAGAAGGCAAAATGATGAGATTCTGTTGTCATAGTCCCAATATGTCTTTCGGTAAAATATGTTTACCAAGGATTCAATATCAAGGACTGTTGTCAACAAAGTCGTAGATGAGAGTAAACCGGTCATCTCAAAGCATTTGATACAAAAAGTGAATATTGGTAATAACGACAAAAGTGAAAAAAAAATACTTGTTAGGTATCTTAGACAACAATAATAGGACGTATACTGTTTAAAGATGGAAATGGAACTCCCACATTTATTTTCTATGTATAAAACAGATGCATGGTATACAAAAACAAACACGTTTCAAATATTTCTTACACTGAACAAATGAGAATTATATAATACTAGCTTTTACCGCGGCTTCGTTCGCATTTATACCATTGAATAAGTGTCAATACAACTTTTGCTGCACGGGCCTGCGATGAACTTTTGGATGGATCAGATTTTCGCTTCCGAGGCATTTTCAGAGAAAAACAAGGTAAGACACAAAATCATTGAGTGAGAAATGATTATGTGACATCTGACTACAAAACTGACACCTAACCTAAAAATGAAAATGACAAAAGAAAAAACAATAGATATAGAAAAATTTCTAACAGCTGATACTATAGTCAATTGGATTGGACTGGATTGGATTGGATATTGTCGTGACTGTGAATAATACAGTGCGACGGTATTACGGTACTAAGAGTTGGAACTTCATTACTGGAATGCTAGATGACGTTAAAGTAGCTAAGTTTTGATTTTTTTTTTTAAATAATTTTTTTATCTTACATACAAAATATTTCTTTATATAAAAAGTATCCTAAGTTACTTCTAATACCTTCAAGAACATGTGTACAAAATTTCATGATCATCTAAGATCTTCTGCAAATTATCCAACAAAGTTTTTTGAAAATAGTTCAGACAGAGTTATTAGATATTTCACTGAGGCGCTAAATTATGACAAAACAAGTTTTTGACTGCCAACAGCTATATTTCATAGTCGTTTGCTCTGCGTAATGTCAAAAACTATCAACGAGAGATTCACAATTATGATTTTCGTCAAAGAAAGAGAATCTTTTTGCTGTTCATAAAGTATTATTGGGTCAACAAAGGTATTTCTACTCAAGACTGATATTGATCAAAACCATTCCTGAAGAGATTTTCAATAGCTCGGTATGATAAACGATATCGAAGGCCTCAGTTGAGGTGATAAAAATTGTTATAGCTAGACATACTTGTTCAAAATCTATAGTGTGATTTCGTCATCAAAAAATCGGATAGTCTCGTTCTAATACCTATCTAGGATGTTTTGGTTATACTGGTGGTTATATCATTGTGGTCTCCGCTTCTATAAATAGATGTAATTATAGCTAATTTGAGAGCAAAATAAACATACTCATTAGTACGGCCTTTCAAGTGTAATTAGGCTGATGTTTGTCTTTATAATCCATAATATGACATAGGAGAAACATATTTCAGATATGCTTATATAAAATAATACCGTAGGTATTATTGATAAAAAAACTCATTCTCACAAATTTCTGATGAAAGTATTGTATTCAATGAATTGAACTGAATCACAACCAATTTATCCATATGACATTTTTTCAATTAACAAACCTCTTCAAATCTCACTTCTCATTGATTTTTGCAACAATATGAAAGGATGATGACCCAAAGTAAAGGAATAATTTCATTGAATGGGATAAATGCTTAGACAAATCCAATTTTGTTTTGGAATTTCCATTAACTAACTGAATTTCCATCTATAAAAATGATTTGAAATCTCTGAAAGAATCAATAAATTAAAAAGATCACCAAAAAAAATAACAATTATATTAAGCAAAAAAACTGAAATTACAATGGAATAAAATACAAGCAACAATTGAAAATTGAACAAATCAGCAAGAAATGGAAATTAAAATTAACAGATTTCAAGCCAACTTATCTTTTTAATTTTATTGATTCTTTCAGGGATTTCAAATCATTTTATATCATATTAGACAATGGAAGTCCGAACTAATGAAATATTCCATTCAAGTTATAATTTCTTTTTGAAACTCTCATTTAAAAAATATGGGGTTTCATGAGTACATATCTAGGATTCGAGAGTCATAATAAACAGTTTAAGAACAGTCGACTATTTTAGGAAAAACTTTGAAAATGAAGTTTCATAGTGAAATTAATTCGGGATGAATGAATACATTTTCAAATGACATATTCTTTCGGGAATATGAAAAGAGAAATTTCTATAATGATATTTCGCTCAGAAAACTCAGTTTGGACAACGTTAGAAATGTTATAGGAAACCAAAAAATTATGAAAAATAATAAATATCAAAAATGATTTTATGGAAGAGTTTACATTGTTGAGTAGGTTCATTGAGGATCGATAAAAACAAAACATTTTGAAACAGATTTCAAAAACTAACGACGTCAAATTCATGTTTTCATCAAACACTGAATCCTCTCTATAATTTTCGAAGGTCCTTCAGGTGTTTTACCCAAAATTTTTTTCGACTTCTGATTCATTCAGTATCAGAAAAAAAATTATCAAATTAATATTTGATTTCAAAATATTTCCATACCAAAATGAATTTTTTTAATGTTTCTTAATCGGAAATGGTGCAAATGTATATATGCCTTTTTGACATTCTGTCAAATAACTTCTTGATCGCTTGTCATATATCTATACAAATTTTTACTCTTTGGGCAATTTTTCAACGTAATCCAAATATGAAAAGCAATGAACATCTCTTTTTTTTTCGAGTACCTTGTATATTGGATATCATTTCGAAAAAGCTCAATGCATTGATATTTAAAACTTTTATATCAAACGATTTTTGAAAACTCCACTCTCATGGAAGCTTGATGTGACACACTTTGTATCGTGTTTCGTATACCTGTACCAGAATAAAGTTATATATAATCAGTAACTATTAACGATATTATTTCAATCGTCGCCGAGTACCTACCTGCTGTTTTCATTATCGAAGTTTCAAATGCCAACTCAATATATCTACTGAAAACACTTTCCACACCAAAACAAAAATGCTATCGCTTGACGCGTATTTCGCTAACCAAGTTAGCATAATCAGGAGATGACACTTCTATCCCAAAGGTATCAATTCTACCTATCAAACTCTGTATATCTTTGAAGACACGGTACGCTTACCCATGGACGTAGAAAAATAAATGGACTCGGCAAACCAATACCTTCAACACAGAATGTTTTGAAGCCGCTCGGTTCGGTGGCGAGCGGGGCGGCGAGCGGGTTACGGGGAAGTAGGAATCTTGCGATAGACTGTGACATACCCTTCAACGACAGTGGCGCACGCAATAAATTCAATATGGGCAATGTTAACGAAAATATGCAAAATGTTATATACTTATGAAAACTTCAGAGATCTATTCATCAATTATTGTTAGAGATTATAGATATGTCCGATATCAATTACAGAAAAACTTCATTGTATTCGAAATAAATATAATTACTCAAAAAGTCGGTTCTTTTAAAAAACTGTTGAAAATTGATAAATAAAAAAATAGGAAAAAGAAACAATGTTTTGAATTGAGTATTTTGATCTATTCTAGTTCTATCATATTGAAGGTACAAAATGACAATGACAAACTGGTA
>WOGO01003194.1:304-14664 GCA_015342085.1 Leptinotarsa defecta | reverse complement strand
TAGTTCTTCGGTTCTTTTCTCGGACGGTTCCCTAATGAAGGTTCTACTGTGTTTGTTGCCAGGTACTTTTGTCCAGTACTCTGTGTGCTTCTTATTGGTCCATGTCCTAATCTGGTGTCTAGCGCATTCATCAGCTTTACCATTACCTGTGATTCCTCCACAGCTGGTTCAGGATCTAATAGAGTTGTCCACGATTCCTAACTATCATGCCACCCAGTGCGTAGTCAATATATTTCAGTCAGCCATTTTCCTCAGTTCTTCAAGACATTCTCAGACCAGTATTGATGTAACCTTTGAGTCAATCACTGTTCCAAGTGCAGCCTGGCTGTCTGTGAAAATATTGATCTTGCACATTGCAAGATTGCATACACTTCGGTCTGGAAGACTGCGGGTAACTGAAATGAAAATTTCTTCTCATTTAGTAAATTCCAGCTCCTGTCTCTTATTCGATTTTCAATACGCCTTTATAACAGGTGGTTCTGCCGACAATGTTCACGGAATGACTATTCATTCTCGACTGTTCACGGTTCAGAACTTTAACCGCGAAGTTTGTGTGGAACATGTATTCTATGTTCTGAGAACTTGTTTGAGGTTCATTCCTCTATCTATATCAACGGCCGCAACAGGCGGACCGCGAACCGTTTGCGGATCGCGAAAGGTCCAACCTCTGACCGCCAAGTATACCAAGTATAAATTATTAAGTAGATAACGCATACAATACCTTAATTAAATTAAAAAAAATATTTTTAAGCGACATAGAATTTAACTTAGTACTTATATTGTTTTGAGTTTCCCAGCTAGCCTGTTTTACAAGTACCTACAACTAATATGGTTTGATTACTTTTCCATCTAGCCTGGCTAGTTGAAGAACAAGTAACCTCTTTCTTGCATAACTTAGATACGCAGAAAGCACTTTGAATTCATAACAAACAAGCGCAATATGCTGGTTTTGGCTTTCCTGATGAAAGATATTTTGAAATATCAACCAAGAGTTACAAGGAAATGTTAAATACAAAGAGTGTCTGCTTTTCGTCGCAAGCTGGATACCTTTGAAAACGATATTGCAAAACAAAAATTCATTAATTTTCCTACAATTCTTGAATATAAAAAGAACTCTTAAGAAGACATTGTTCAGTTATTGAGAATCTGGCCGATCTCAGGAACGATGTAGCAGCAGTTGTTCAATCTGTCAAAGCTATCACTTCAAATAGAGAAAATTGATATTCAAGAAGATGTGTCTTTGCAAATGTATGAAAGGGTATCCTAATGAGAATTTTGGACGAAACATGTCTCGGAAAAATATGAAAATTACAAGAAACTAGCTATAAATTTGGCCACTATGTTTGGTTCGACATACGTATGTGGTTGGTTCTCAAAGATGAATTTTTTCAAAAATCAATATCGTTCGAGATTAACGGACGCCCAATAGAAGACCCACTTCGAATTTGCTGTTCCTCTCGAAAACCAAACTGGCTCAAGACCGTCGACGTAGTTTGTCACAATAATTTTAGGCCTTGTGTTCTATAACTCAGAATTTGATTTGAAACCAAAGTAATACATAGGTAGCCCCTTATTGTTATCAGTTGTTTTTTTCTGGAACTCAATAAAATTTTCCCACAGTATCCGGACCCCACCTGAAACTTTTTGCCAACCCCTGCTCTATATATTCCGCAATTTTGTTTTTTCCAATCCCCTATAACTCCACTAGTTTTCCAGTCTGAAAAAATCTAACCTTGTTTTCAGCCATTCAATCTGCTCTGCTGATGTGCTTATTATATTGTGATGTTTAACTTGTACATCAAGCAAAACAAATGAGTACCAAATTAAAAATGGATTTTTTTTTCAGACACTCTTCAGGAGGTTGCTATCATTAACAAGAAAGAGTTATTACATAAAATTGATAGGCATAAACCATTGCTGAGAAATAAAAAAGGATGTGATAAAATTTTAGAAAGCTTGGAGGTTTTGAAAATAGAAGAAATTGAATAATTCGAAACCTTTTTTCATTTCTTAATAATTTTCAGATTGCGTGTTTTGTTATATATGTTTTAGTAAAGAAAAATAAATCAATTATTTGCTCGTTTCTATCCAGTCCAGTTAAATTGCCTAATATATTATGCTCAAGTAGTCTCTAGACTTAGGTGCATAGCAAATTGTTCAAAGAGATAATCATGCAAGGCACTTTTCAAGGAGTATGGTATCCTAACTTTAACATCAGTTTATTTATATTCTTGAACTGTGTATGTAGGTATATGTTCAAAAATGAATCCACTTTTACAACAAATCTTAAACTTCATCAGCATGATACTAGAACCAAGATCAATTTTAATTTGATTCTGAAAACGAAAAAACTTTCCATGAAATACGTTGTAAAGATGTACAAAATGAATCTGGGAAATTATATGCACAAATTCGATTCTGAGGTTACAGAAAATTGAAAATATTGATTTCATTATTGAATTTGTCATCTGAAACAAATCATTCCATTCTGACGAATCTTATTATTAATGACGATGAATACGATGAAACGTCTCAACTAAGAGGCCGTGGGAGCACGTGACCATAGTATAGAAGTAAACACCAGTAAGTTCACTCTCCGCCATATTTGGTTCAAGATTCCCCACCTCGAATTTTATGCGCGGCCGAACTACAGCGCAACCGACTGAATCTGAGGCGTTTACCAAGCGAGCCAAATTGAGGCATGGAATATTATTACAGAGTGAGTCGTTATAAGTGGTAGTTTTGTATTTGTGAAAAATTTGTGTCTAGTTTCAAAATGAGCAAGTTTCAAGCTGTAGGTTGCTGTAATTTGTAGGGTGATGTCGGCATTCATTTTTTTTCGATTTCCAATTGACGAAAAAAGGTATGTTTTTCTATTATTTATTATGTAAGATTTCAATATGAACATATATAACGGAAATCATAAAATAAATTGTTATAGACCATATATAGTGAAGTCATTAATATGCAGACTTTTTATTATGTATTTAATTTGATGAAATTGAACTTTACGAATAGTATATGCCTTCAGTTCCACTGGAAATCCACAAAGAAAAATAATTGTTGAACCATATAAAGTTTTGATTTGCATCTGTAGGAAAACAATTACTTCCACTGAAATGTGGCAGAAACCATTTTTTGATGACTTTTTGAAATTCGATGAATATTCAACGACCAAAAGTCATCTTGACAAATTCAAATTACCATAGCTTTCAAAAACGCATTTACTCTTCAGTATTTCACACAGGCAGAAGAAACTAACTGTCTAGAAGATACTAGTGAGATTATATCTAGTATTACAGATGCAGACATAAATAGAATTAAGATTGTTGTGGAAGTTACAAAAAATCCCTATGAACCTTTGAGAGTAGAGATAAATGATTATAAAACTCTAGCCACTCCAGAAGGCAACAGCCTGGGGTATGTTTGTGGATATCTTTTGAGAAAATGTTTAAGAAAACATTCATGTGAAGTATGTACAAATTTTGCCACACTGAATAAAACAAATGTATATAGTCATTTCAGGGCATATAGTAATACATTAGCCAAACAATTTGGAAGTTTATATATGCCTCCAGATTCATTTTTACAATGTATCATTCATCTAGAGACAGAATTTCTCAATCATTTCATCACCCTTGTGATAATTTTTCTTTGGATTATTTATTTTCCCTTTTCACAAGGATAAGAATATATTATACCCTGAAATTTGCCAATAACAATTTGAAACCAAATGTTAAAGACAATCAAAAACTGATCATTCTGAAAAACCTTAGGAATAGATCAGCATAAGTTTTTTAATTAATTTTTAATTAATTCCTAAACAGTTCAAAATCATATATGACATTTATTGGGAGCTCCTCGTAGCAATTGTGAAGTCAGATCATGATCATATATTTTTTGATCGAACCTCGTGCAGAGGTGCACAACAGCTCTTAGCCTACACCCTCCTGCCCCGCTACATGCCAGCAAAAAAAATCTCTACCCAAAACATCAAAGAGACCGACCGGGAGTGAATTTACTTCTGTTTACTTATATACGGTGATAATGCCATGTTTTTCTAATTTTGGTGATGGTTTTTATGTTACGCTGTACTTGGACACCTCGGGCCCTCAATACGGTTAATGTTTGGTTCTCAATGCCTCAACTCTCATTTTCTCCTTTATTCTTTGTTTTGGCGTATTCACAGTTTTCTCACTTTGGTTTTTCGAAAATAAACTTTCTTGATATTAAAAGTGATATGTTAAATATCTCATCATCAGTAGACTTTATCGTATGTACACATACGGTACTGTAAAATTCGTATGAATTTTTTACTGGACATGGTATTCATTTGATTTGTCAGTTTCATAAAAGTGCATAATTGATCGTAAAAACAAGATGATATAATTGGTGACCTCTCACCAACATGTAACACACTTATATTAATAGGTGATGTCAATATCAATTTGCTGGAACCTGACTGGCGCACCAACCATTTCTTTGAGTTACTCAACTCATAACATGGTCTGAACTTAACGATAGTAAAACATTCGATGTTATTGATATTCAGGGGATTTCTGATCAAATGTGTTGACTTATATTAACAATAACATAGGTAATAGCTCTCTTTGATACTCATGCTCCTGTCCGCGTTGTTAGAACTACCTGCACCTTGGCTAACATATAATATTACAGAAAGCATACGAATCAGAGATAAGGCATTGAAAATATAAAAAGATGCAAGTTTTAATTAATTGCAAATACTATAAAGATATCAGAAATTATACTATAACCGCAATACGACGGCTAGAGTTAAAGAAATAATAAACGATTTGAAATTCCTCAGGAATTGAAAAATACATCAGAATTTTATTCACGTTTTTTTTAATATCAGTCATTTGGTTAAATCTTCTAGTCAACTTTTTCTTCCTAACGAATTTAACTGTCTTAGAGAAAACTCTTAGTTTCGTTTTTCAACCGTTACTTCTATCCATGTTCAACGCCACTAGAATCATATCACAAGTAACCTCATTGAATCGGATATTTCTAATTAAATGATAAAATATATTGAGAAAAAGCTTTTAGATCATATAAAATTTATTTTCCCACTAACCGGTTTTCCATGGTATGTGAAAATGCCCTAGTCATATCCAAACCTAAAACTAGTAATCCCACCGACTTATCTGAACCACGCCCCATTAGTTTGTTACCCACATTATCCAAAGCCTTTGAACGAATTCTGAAAAAAAAATTGCAGATTATTTTATGAAATAAAACGAAAGTTCAGTCTGGATTCCGTTCATTCTACAGTACAACCAATTATCTCTTGAATATAATTAACGATCTAATAAGATCAACTGATAGCAACCAGTTAATATGACCGACACTACTGAATTGTAGCAAAGTGTTCGACACAATTCATCATAATATACAAAGCTATCACAATGGATATGCTGAGGATGCTGCCAAACTCATTAAAGACTACCTTACATCACATACCCAGCCAGTTATCATTGGAACTCCTGTTTCTGATGCTAAGTCAGTGGCTTAATGACCCCTACTTCTTCTCACTGTATGTAGCAGATTTTCACCAAAGTGGAAACATGTACAATCCACAACTACGCTGAGGACACTCAAATAGTATATTTAGCTCTTTCTGTTGAAAATATTACTCAGGCCGTCAGTAACACCGACAAAGATGTTGGAACATTATTCAATATCTCTGCAGCGCATAACCTCGAAATTAATTCATCAAAATCTTCTACAATGCTTTCTGACCCTAAGTCAAAGCGTGAGCAAATATGCCTAAACTTCAGCCAAAGCTAGAATCACGCTCGAAGTTGGATTTAAGATTATGGATCGATTCCACGACGATGTTCCACGACAGCTATATCCCAATCGGAATACCCTACCCTGGAATTATATGAAACTCTGGTGATGTCCAGAATATCATACTTCTATAGTATATATGGTCCTGCCTTACTTGAGACTGAGCCTACCCGTATGTATGGAATTCAGAATTCTTTTATTCGATTTGCATATGGAAAATTTAACAACATTAATGCCAAGTTTGCATAGTACTCGAAAAAAATGCGAAAATTCATATGCTCACTCTTATTTATCAGTTTTGATTACTGTACATACAAGTTCACTACTTATACCTGTACACTCTACTGATCTATTTACACAAAGTCTCTTACATCCCTCCCTAATGAATCCAGGGATTACTATCTGTATAACTTCAAAAATAAATTGAACATGAGTCTCAGCCTACTCTAGATGAATCACTGAATAAATGGACCATTTTTTGGAAAATTTGAACTTGCAATAATTTCAAGATCATTTTAGACACCTTCATTACGAAAATAAATATTTTTTGCTCTTCGTTTGAATTAAATATTTGGGTGAATATCTCAGACACACATGAAAAGTCGGCGATGTATGGGAATAGGAGACTGAAATTCTCAATATTTCTATCTCTACCACATTTGGAGAATATTTTCGAATAATTATTCTCATATCTACCGTGTGTGAGATTATCTCCCAAATATTCAATTCAAACGAAGAGCAACATTAGCATATTGAAGGAGCCTAAAATTGCAATTTCAAAATCTCCAAAAATAAAAAGGATTTTAATTTGGACCCACTGATTTAATAATAAAACAACTCATGAAAAAGCGGCTATGGGTGAAATTTCCAAGATATTTCTGTCTTTCCCACACTCGAAAAATCATTCCAAAAAAAAAATATTTCCGCGTCTACCACGTGTGTTGAGGTAGCCACACAAATATTTAATTCAATGGAGGGGCCACCACTTGATCAATAGCGTAATTAAAAAATTATTGCATGATTGAAATTTGCAAAAAATGGAAGATTTCAATTCAATTTTAACAGCTCAACGGTAAAGCTAGCAGAACCCAATAGTTTGAAACAAACAACAAATGGAAAGTCGGCGATGTGCGTTCACAAGAGCCCAAATTAAACCTCAAATTCTCCATACAATTCTTTCTCGCCCATAATTAAAGAATGTTTATCACGTGTGTCTGAGATATCACCAAAATATTTCATTTAAAGGAGAGGCATACAATAAGCCTAAAATTATTGCAAGTTCAATTTTTCCAAAAAAGTAAAGATTTTCTATTTGGTTCTGCCATCTTAATGGTACAGCTAGCAGAATCCACATATTGAAAAAACAACGCATTGAAAATCGGCGATAGGGGGCAGTAGGTGCCTAAAATTAAAACTTAGTCTGATTCAAGAAAATGTTTATTCTAAATTCAAAGTGCTATAGCAACAGGGGTTGAAATAAGATCGAGGCTATTGAAATCTTTCCGCACTTGTTAGGATCGATATTCATCAACACAACAGAATAAATACGATCATTATTTCTTTCGAACTGAACTGAAAACTTCAAATAAAACTTGAAATATTGCTTGGAATATCGACATCATCATCGGGTTTAGAGTCAGTATTCCAAAATATAGTGTATGAGGTGAAAATGGGACGATATGAGAACACAATTTTTTTGCCATCTGTATTATATTTTGAAGGAATTTCTGTTGTTTGTTTAAAACAGATTTTGCGTAGAAGTTAGTGACTTATACTTTTCAGTTTTTTCGAAATACCAAATACAGTAGAAAAACTTTATATTCGATATTCATAGTTTCAATTTTCGTTTTTCGTATCAACAACACGAGTATAGATAGGAAACCTACTGCATTTAGACAGAAATACTGTTAAATAGGCCTGTAAATTACCATGTAATTGACTCTCCTTTGACGTCACACAGAACTATTTTTAGTTGCAGTAATTATTACTCATGGTGTTAATTCCCAACAGTAATTATTGTGGTAGTCACTTTTTTATAAATTATGGATATGGAATGAAATAAATAATTCAACATTAAGGTAATTTGACAAATTTTCAGTCAGTTATTTTCAGAAAGCAACTGATTTTTCTTGACTCATTTCCAATTATATTCAATTGTCAGAAATGGTAATGGTAATCATTTCTGAAGATGTTCATATGAAAGTAAATATTTATATGTGTATCTAGATCTACAAAACCCTGTTTTTTTTAATGAAAAAGCAACTTCAAAAGTACGTGTTTTTTCAGGGGTATGAATGACAGTTACTTTTTTTCTAGTTGACGGAACAACCAAATGATTCCCAAGATAACTCATTAGTTTTTGATGACACCCTTCGTAAAATTGAAACATTTACGTGTGTAGTATGTTGATTTTGTTAATTGAATGTCGCTTTCTAAACTGATACCGGACACTTATATTTAAATTTTATCGTTCGCCATAAAGTCAAGTTAACAAACATCGTTTATTCTTTGAAAAGCATTTCAGCATGGCATGTACACATCTGTGAAAATAACCTTTCAACAAAGAACGTCTTCGATAGAAGTAACTTGAAAGAAACTTGTTTACGTCTCGTTATTTCCATACGTATTTTATCTTTTGAATATAGTATAGCATAGGGGCGCTGATTATAATCCGAGAATAAACCCGTTCAAAAATTATAGTTTGTTAGTTATCAAACGAATCAATCGATTTCAAACCATGAAAAAACTTTAGAAACATTTAAAATACTTCGAGAAATTCGAATTTAGTTTCCACCATATCAAATACCTCCATACAGGAGGGATAGAAGAGAGGGTGATTCGTTCAACTCTTTCAATTTACCATGCCACTATATGTAACGGTGGTTCGAGCCAATAGTCGGACGATTGATTTCCACTGTAAAAAATGCATTTGCATTGCACTTCTCATTGCATTTCTCATAAACTAAATCCCTAGTTGAACATAATCAAGAAATCGATTTAATAATGATACATTTCACGCATGGAAGGATTGGCGGTGAAGTAATCAGGAAGTAATCAACATAACGCAAAAAGAATCAATTGAGTAAATTTTCAAAAGTTCCTATTTTACTTAACCCCCATCAGTCCCAGACTATTATGAACGTAGAAAAAAAATAATAACGAATATTTCGTGATCAGAGATCATCTTAGGATCATCAGAGGGCAGGGGTTGAACATTATTTTTACTATTATATATTTTAGGAAGTGTCCCGCTCGGTGAACATCAGGACTCAAGAGTAATACAATTGTTTCAGTGAACACTTTTTTTATTTGAATTATAATTTTACAAATGTATAGGTACGAATTCATTTTCTGTGAAAGGAAAGAAAACAGTTTCTCTCTTTGAGAAAACAAAGATGTAAATTACACTTGTCACAAAAAACATGAGTTTTTTTCGTGCATTTTTCAAATTTACATCGGGTTGCTTCTTTTTTCGAATCATAATTGGGCATATGATCCAAGCGATCATGACGAACCTCCATAAATAGTCGCTTTCTTTCACTACAATAATGTGTAGGGGTACTGGTGATAGACGAACTTGGAGATGCATCTGACGGACGTCCTCTCTTTCGTATGACGGGAATATTCATCTTCATGAGAGAATATGCCAATTGGAGACAAAAGTAGAGCAAGTCTAATGCTTTTTCCTCAGGGTTTTCTTTATTCTCATCGGTATAGTGTTGGCGGTATTCTAACCAGCTATTCACTATAGCTAGATCCACACCATGAAAAAACATTCTTAGTGTCCACTTCCTTGATCTGACATATATTCTGTAGAGTGCTATCAGATGATCTAGCTTATCCACACCTCCCATACTTCTGTTGTACATTTTCACCACCTGTGGTCTCTTTACATGAACATATTTTTTATTTGTTTTATCCCATCGTTTCACTTCATCTTCTTCGTCTTTACCAATAAAATTCGAAGCAAGAACAACGGATCTGTTGTCAGACCATTTGCATAGAATTATTTCTGAACCTTCACTAACTATTTCTTCTGAAAAACCTCTCGGTTTTTTCTTTGCTTGCTGGTCAGTGATTAGTGGAGGTTTATTGAACCTGTTCACTCTTACGGTTCCAGCAGCATTTATCTTTTTATATTTCAAAATTTCCAGAAGATCATAAGTGGTAAAATAATTGTCGAAATACAAATGTCTATGCTCTGGAATTCTCTGGGACAAATGCAGAACAGACGTAGCCCCCCAAATTTATTCAAGAGTAATTCATCGAATTCAGTGGTACTGCCTTGATACACGATAAAGTCATACATAAGACCACTTCTACCACATAGAACAAAAATCTTGATCCCCCAAGGATTTGGCTTCCCCTTTACATACTGCTTTATGCTGAACTGACCCCTAAATGGTACCATCTGTTCGTCAATACTGAGGTCCTTTTCAACTTCTAATTCGTGACAACGCTTCCGTATGCTATCTAAAAGAGGCCTCACCTTGAATAATTTGTCTTTACAGTCATCGGGTTTTTCCAAATTATTGACAATATGAAGATTGTTTCGGAGAAGAAAGAATCTATTTCGTGCCATGTTATCCCTGAACAGAGACATATTGAAATCAACATCCCAGTACATCCTTATTCTGGGGAATTTGAGGCAAGACATTATGATATGCAATGCAATGAATATTTTGATTTCATTTGCATGAGTTGGCTTGAAACTAGTTTTTCCTTGCTAAAGTGCATAAATATTAGTCATTTCTGCGATAACATCAAAGAGTTGTTCAGGTATATATCTAAGAAAATATTGAATTGGCATCAGTATTTCGTTTGTTTGTGGAGAAAATGTGAAGTCGTATTCTGGTTGGGGAGAAATAGGTTCGTAATTTTTTTGGTATATAATTTTGTTCTTGGGTGTGATAATTGACATAACGTCTTTATAACAGTCGGGTATTTTATTTTCCTCCGAACGCGAATTGCTTACCTCAGCTCTCAATGTTTCTGCAATAATTGATAGAGGAATATCATTCTCTGTGTCACTGTCAATTACTTCTGAGGATTCGGTTGCATGCTCTTCCTCTGCCAATTGTTTATTCTGTAGCTTTTCATCTTCGAACGATAATTTATCAGCTCCTACTCTGAATGTCTTCGGAGCAAACGGCAGAAGTATATCTTCGTCACTATCATTATCGGAGAAAAAGTCTATATCCGAAGTTTCCCCAAGATTTCTCAACATTTTCTCGCACTCTTCATCCAATTCATCATCATTCAAAAATTCCAACAGTTCCTCAGCGTCTTTTGGATTTTCAGGATCATATTTGTCTACAAAAAAAAATGTTCAAGACCCAATGTCCACTGCCACGAACACATACATTTTTTCACATGCATCTTTCAAGGCCCAATGTCCTTTGCACTGGACATGCTTTTTTGGTAGGTTATGTACAACTTATTTCTCAATAATTGCAAACTGTATTCATTCAATCACATTCAATGAATTATATTCAACATTTAGTTGAAGTATAATCATGAACTTATTCGAATTATAGCGATCACAATGTAATAAACTTACCCTTGTAACGACGCGATGAGGTAGCCATGATTCACTTGTTATGCTAAATGGTATATTTTGTTTGAATTCGAAGAGATGGCTTGGTAGTTCGCAGGATACTGCAGTACGAGATCCTAGTGAACTCGTGAATCGCTTGAATGATCCACACATTACACAAAAGATGGAGTTTTATTCGTGGCAAGATCAATGTCCATACCAGTGGACATGGGGACTGAAGGGGTTAAGCACGTCAACATCACATTAAACACGTCAACATTGGAAAAAAGGAAGATTTCGATAGAGATTTCATACTTGTATGATATAATTATTTTATATATTGTTTCTTAATTAGTATGCAAATCTCAAAATGATAGTACCTAATACATTCTTTATAGGTCATCTCAAAAATCTATTATTGCCAAATACAAATAAACTTCATTATAAAACGGTTACTCAGCTCATGCTTCAGCAATTAGTTAGATAATTTCCAAATTAATTGATAACAGAGTATAAGCGGAATGGACCTATTCTGGACGAAAATTGAGAGATATCCTTAGGGAAAGAGGATATAACAACTGGAAAAATTTGAAAATGAAAGAAAGAGGTGTTGAAGTTTACGATCAGTACACTCCAGCAAATTCTTGGATGGAGACTCAAGAGGGCCTGACAACATCTGAGTGGAAAGAAGCTATCAAAATGACAGGATTTGTAGTGAACCTAAGAGGAATACCAGGTAGATCCCGAGATGGAACCCAGTGCAGACATTGTACTGAGACTGAAACCCTTCCTCACGTCTTGATATCTTGTCCATTTAATCAGCTTTGGAGAAATACTAGACATCACACCATTCGTTACCTAATAGCCACAACATTATCTAATAAATTTTAAGTTTACGAGGAAGTCAACCATACAGCTTCCAATGGAAGAATTAGAAGAATTGAAATTATAGCGATAGACAGAAAGAAAGATATTGCATTCATATTGGATCCAACAATAGGATTTGAAATAGGTAATTCTCAAACTGCTGAGGTTGATACGGAAAAAAAGCTATGAACCAACCATCAATTTCTTTAAGGAGAAATATAAAATAAATGGTGAAATAAAAGTCATTGGTCTTTTCATTGGTGGCCGAGAAACGATTTTAACATTTTTTGATAATTTTGCCAAACAGTTGAAAATTTCTATGAAAACTGTAAAATTCATGTCTCTCGGAACCTTGAAATATTCATTTAATGTTTCAAGAGCATACCTTGAGTGGTTATTTTTTATTATTGTTACAAATTATACAAATATATTTTCTGCATACTATTTTTTATTATTGTTATAGTTATTATGGTATTCTTTGTTTTTTAAGGGCGAAACACAAGTACTAGTAGTACTACAGAAAAATCTTTAAGGCGCTTTAAGAGCGGTGCCTGTGCGAAGGTAGCGATTCACATTGGATTTGAATCGCTAGAGATCAAATCTATTTGGAAAAACGTTCTCAGGAAGTTTGTTCCACATAAACACCGTTCTCTGAATGAAAGAGTTCTTAAACAGAGAAGTTCGAGGTGTACTAAGTTGAACCTTGAAACAATGAGCAGCCACAGTCCGTCGCGTATTCCTGATATGTACCGCTCTCGGTGGAATCAAATGTGCCAGGTCATTTGAACATTTCCCGTGAAAGTATCTATAGAAGAGTTGGCTTCCTCGTAAACTTCAAATTTATCAGATTATGTTGTGGCTATTAGGTGACAAATGGTGTGATATCTAGTGTTTTGAAAACCACATTTGTTGGTCGGATGTTATTGGAAGTTTTCAATAAACGACCAGATGGTATGTATCTCATACCATGGTAAACCTGTGATATGGAACTTCACTTGCGCGGTCGCGGCTTCCCATCTAGCCAAAAGTTCGTAGTCTGCCGGAACCGCAGCATTGTCTGGCGAAAAATTGAAACGAAAAAATACCAGAATCTGGGTAACGATTATCTGTTTCATCTAGTTGCGGTAAAACTTCTGGTGTTTATGGCCCGGAGTCTCTGTTATTCGTTCATGAACTCGGAAGGAGAATAGGACAACGAAATATCACCATTCTATCTCTTTTTTGATAGAAAGAATTAGTATTGCCATTCGACGTGGTAATGCTGCTTCGGAACGATTCCTCGTTCACATAATTTCGATGAGATCATGCATTGCCCTCATTTCAGTATCTATTTGAAACAAGCCGAGATATCTGGATATTCATCAGTCTTCTATCAAGGATAATTCGCAAGTGATTGATCCACCTTCTTCTTTTTCAGTGCGGTCAATGGACTTAGGTCATTCTTGCCCCCCCAAATATGAGTTGCAGTCCTCGCGGTTCTGGTTCCCTTTCAGTGGAAAAGCTTCATGAAGCAAGAGCCGAATCAATCCCTCTACGAAACTCTTCATCACTTGGATGGATCTATTGCAGCTTGAGAAATGGTTTTTACGCAGATTCTGTGAAACATGTTCTTCCATACGAATCAGTAGAGAGTTGTCTTGAAAATCTTGAGAAGAAAATTGGATTAGATAATTTAGGAAACACTTTCTACATGAATAGCATTTTACAAGTGTTGTTCATGTCGAAGAATTTCAAGAACGAGGTTTAATCGATGAACGAGAACAAGAATGTTTCCCACCTATTCACCAAACTAAAACACCTGTTCATGCAGCTGCAGTTTCGTAAGAATGCCCTCCAACCGATTTCCTGGAGTCTTTGAAGTCCACTAGATACTCGTTAGGATAACAATAGCAGAATCAATAATCCTGACCGCCCTGGATTGAATGATTCCGTACAGTCTATCTCGTCTTGTGTTTGTAAATCTTTTCCTGGAAAAATACTCACTTGTTTACTTTGTAGTAAATGTTGAAGAGGTAGCAAAAACGTATGTGAATTTCTGGAACTTCAACTAGCGTTTTCTAATATGACTAATAACCAGTCCGTGCAAAGCTTATTGTTAAATCATCTGAAAATGAAACTTTTGAATGATAATGATCGACTGTATTGC
>WOGO01003193.1:0-14664 GCA_015342085.1 Leptinotarsa defecta | reverse complement strand
AGAATCTGCAAACAAATGACAAATTTTCTCGAATAAACAAAAATTTGAAAATATCTCCCGTCACTTCAATGATATTCAAAATGTTTACCATTCATTTATTGACGAAAATGAAGTATATTTATAATTTCACAGGAAAAACGATATGATACATACAAGTTTTAGTGGAATTTATCCTGCCTTCGTTTATTGTTCAATGTGATGTAATGTCCATTGCATTTTGCCCCGATACATTCATAAAGGCGCGCCAGCATTATCCACCAACGACCACTCCCCACACCGTGGGGTAAGTGATCATTGGATCCGAGAATCATGTGCCCTGAGCAAGTGCAGTGAGCCAAGAATGATAGTCTTCTGCATCTGTCCGGCTAAAATTTCTGCCTGACCTAAGGTTTTCCGCGATGCTTCTCGCTCGCCTCACTAGTGACTTCTTAGCAGCCACTAGCATTCGTATCTTATTAAAGCAGTTATGTTTGGTGGTCAGTAGCACGCCTTGACTTAGCGTGTGATGGATACGTAGTAGTTTGGCGGCTATTCGCCGCACTGCGGCCTGTTGGCCGCCGTGTAATCCATCACAGATTGGATACGAGACGTGTGTTGTCTCGCCGACGTGATCTTAGCCTCCATCTTGTGTACTCGTCGTTCAATCCTCCGAACCGAAAGGCCGTTATTGCATCCTTCCGATTCGGAAAGCGATTGGACGACGCTATACACGACGGTGTTGATTTGCCAGATGTCAGCCTTTTCTGTAAGCCAAACAAGCCAGTTCTTGTGGCTTCAGTGGTCTTAGTCTGTGGAGCGTCCTGCGTGTTCTGATTGAGTCCATTGGTGGCATGATGCGAGTCTCCTCTCCAGCCGTGCCAACGGGTGGTAGAACTGTCACTTCTACTACTTCGTTAGCAGGCTGGGAAGGAGCTATATAGCCTGCCGCCGAAGATAGGATACGTAATCCCTAAGATATTGGGCAGAAAAGGAGGCATGCCCCGCATGTGTTTCACAACACAGAGCATGCAATCTTGTCATGTACCCTCTTCGCGCGGGCTCACTACTCTCATAGCAATGCATAAGGCTATTTCTTAGCTCATGCGTCCACTGAAAGCGTCCGTTGTCATTGCCAGGGTTGTCATCGATGGGTAAATCATCATTATGGGCCCCACCACCTTGCCTCTAACCCCTCCGAGCGGGAAGATTACTAGGAATCAAGTGTTGGGTCCACCAGGTGGTTAGCCCAGTGGACCCACGGCCAGCACCGGTGGTAGAATAGTGTTCTCCTTCCCAGGTGAGCCTGGTCTACCGTAGTAGACGCTGGTCAGGCTCTATCCCCCGAAGCCCCGATACATTCGGGAGGGCGCGCCAGCATTATCAACCAACGACCACTCACCACACCGTTATTATTATTATTGTACAATTTCCCCATGAGAAACAGAATGCATGTTTATTTGAAATTCTAATCTATCTGTTATAACTTAATGGAAGCTTAATAGTATCAAAAATTGAATATCAATTTGAAAAAATGTACTTTGAAGTCTGAATTTACATCCAAATTAAGTATGTGTTGCCAGCAGTCATTTTTATTGATAAAAAACGACAATGATGGATATAATTCCCACACTTGATTACAAAAAAATATTTGTAGGAATCAACTATAATGTCCCAAAATAATTGAATGTTGGAATATAGGAAAAGATTTTAATCAATGGAAACGTAAAATTATAATTGGAAAAATTTATTACCCTTAGTTTTTAAAAACGCAAGGTAACGAGGTACGGTAAGGTAAGAAAGTTGAAGCATTGAGAAAACACACTTGCATTCTAGATAAAAAGTAAGGTAAGGTAACGTCGGTAAGGCAAGGTAACGCAAGGTAACAAGTTGGCTTCTTCCAACTTTCTGCGTTGCGTTCTTACCGCCGACCAATCAAAAAGCGCCATACTACGAACTTTGACGGATATATCCGAATGGTGTAAAGATAATGTCACCAGATAAACTTGAACATCATATTGTGAAATTTGGGTATTGTTCTATCAATGATATAAAATATGCGTCTTCCATAATATTATAGAAATGACGATTATTATTTATTTCATATGAATGATTGCTGCTGTCAAGAATATGAAAAGTCATTATTTGTTTATGCAATCCTCCCAACTCAAAAATTACCAAAACCTATAATCACTACGGCAATTCTTCATACTTTAATTTTTCGTGAACGTTAAAAAATGGATACCTTACCTTACCTCTCTGCATTACCTTACCTTACCTTACTTTGCATTATTATAAACTAGGGGTTATTGTTATTATTCTGTTTCATAATTTGCCTGACTTAACGTTGTCAAAAAGTAATTGTGGATTCTAGTGTGGGAAAAGTGGGTGGTACCTTTCGTACTATTTAGTGGCACGCAAATTGTTCTGATTAACAGATTTAGCTACCGACCAGAAGGATCTAGACCCGTTGGAATTGGCAAGCAATTTATCCCTAATTCTCTGATTGTGAAGTTCTTCGCTTCCATTTATCCTAAGTTTGCAGCTGTTGAGAGCATCAACAAATCCTGTTCGCTTTCTGGCACTGAGATTTTTGCGCCACTGCCGGTAGGCGACATTTTTGGAGGCAACAGCTTGTTCGCAATTTTTGTTGAACCAAGTGTTGCCGTGAGAAGTTCGTTTCATTGAAAAAGGAATATGTGCATTCATGGATGATAGAATATCTTCCGTGACTTCAGAAAAATAAGATGATAGATCTTTAGAGCTGAAACAAACATCTAGACAGGGGAAATTTTGAAAATGGTCCTGATGATCCTCCCATTTAGCTGATCTTTGGGTGAAAACAACTGCAGATGATTCATTGTCCCCAATTTTCATTATATATTCGATAGTAATCGATCTCCAATTCTTCATCAATTAGTTGCTTTTCTATTTCAATTTATTTTCATCAAGCAATTTTTTGTTCGAACAACTCACTAGCTTAACAAAGATATGTCAATTTCAATCAGCCTGTTAGAATTTTGTAACACAAGCAAGAGTAATGATTATAATTGAAACACAGTGTTGATAGATCATCATTTATAAATGGTAATAGTTACAATGAAAGGAAGAATGTCCAGTTTTTATCAGGATCTGATTTGTTCATTTCTTCACGATGGATCAGTATGGAAATATACTTAGTCTAAGACATGAGAATACTGGTACGTAAATGTTAGAATTCCGTCTCGTCAAGTAAGCTCATATGGCATTATCAGAGTAATGAAGCGATATTCTTCAAACAACATTTTTTGGGGAGGACTCAATATTTTATACTTTTTTTTGGAAGGTTATACCTAGACCCAAAAAACAATATAAAATAATGAAGTGACATAATATGTATCCGGAAATATTTTCACTGTGGGAATCTAATCACCTGTTTTCACTAAACGAATTGGATCATTTCGCTAATTTAATTGGTTTAAATTTTTTGGCTGGTACTCGAGAGTATTTTTTTCTTGGTCAAACGAGGACATACAAACCAAATTCTGAATTTACAGAGTAATCTTTTTAATAAGCTTCATAATAATTTGGTGTTCTTGAAACCCAAAAAATTACTCACCCCCAGAAGTTGAGCTAGTTATAGAGGAACTATGATAATAATGATGATAAGAGCAATAATGTGTTGAAATAGTGGGTCATCTTGAGTCAGCTCATCTGAACATATTGATAATGATAATAAAACTTGAAGATTCGAAAATGAAATCGGCTAGTGAAATCTACAAGAGGTATGGCCGCTCACAGTCTGGTTCATAATTTCAATTTCGTGTTAAATGAAGCTTCTGAAAATACCGCATTGGATTCAGAATAATGTGTAAAAAAATGTATTCCAATGATATTACAACGAGTACAAAATTTACTTTGTATGGAATGGAATCTTGTTGTCGACATTCAGAACTCTGTCCATGATATCTCTGAACATCAAAAGCAGCCACACCCCTGAAAGTATTCACTTGTTTTCATGATGGGTAGTTTGGAAAATCCATGTTTTTCCTGGTTATCACTCTTCAAGACTCATCATTTTGTATTTTCTAACTAATTGTCTTCCCAACAATTCATCAGCAGATGCTCTGATCCTTCATAGCTGAAGATATGTTTTTTCGAAGAACGTATAACAAACTTTCTTCGTTTTTGTTTCCAGCCAGTAGAAATCAACAAATATTGTATCTAGAACTACACTTTTTGAAAACTCCACATGAATTTCTAATAGTCATGGACATTTCCTAAAAACACGAATAGTATATTGATATCCTTCTTCAAAGAAGTTTTGAGGATTTTCGAAATGAACATTTCTCGATAGCAATTATGTTTCATTCTGTTTCAATTCGATGAACTTAAGAAATCCTGCCATAAATATATGATATCGTAAGTACGAAACTCTTATACCGGAAAAATTAATACGAAAATCATAAGAATTATCAATACCTCAATAAAGCCAGACACCTACAAAATCGTTTTCCATACACTGTACTCCGCATAACTCTGTAGTACTCGTATACCTATAGCGACAAACTGTTCGAATGTATTTGTGTCATTCAAAGCAGATTCTGCACTGACCACAGAAAATTTACTCTGTGTGAGTTGGCCAACAAACAGATGGAAACTCGAATATGCTCTCAACTTGATTAAAGCCGCAAACTAGTAGTTGTCCGATTGTAACAGCATTAACGAAATATCGTTGTACGTCGAAAGTTGAAGGAGAATTGTATTATTACTTGCAAACAATGGTCTGCGGTCTGTGAGTTCGTTCGTATTCACAGAGCGTGAGATTAAACTCAGCCACTGTTTTGGTCAATGAAATCATAAGGGACCTTCTACCGACATCAATGACCGCACTTTCCTTGATGGGATGCCAGGATATATCGGATTTCAAACGGCACCTCCCACGAATAACGAAGTTGCATCGTTAGTGATGAAGATCGATAGTTTCATGAGTTTTCAGTATGAACGAGGTTCATTAATTCCATCATGTGGAAGTGAATAGGTCAGTTTGACAATCAATAGTTGAATGAGATTTTAGTACAGGGGCTATTGAGTAAATCCTCTAAGTTATCGTTTTTCTTCTCCATTAAAAAAAAATAATATATAAGTTACAAATATTTATTCTCCAATATGAAGGATAACTGTGTGAGCATGTGATGATTTTTGAAATATTTTATACAATTTAATCAAATAATATGGATGAGCGATTATATACTTATAACGAAAGAAAACAGATCTATGATGAAAGATGTTGCAGTAAACAGAGGGCTAGAAGTAGAGAGCGATCACTTCCTACTAACAGTCACAATCAGAGCAAAAATTGAAACCAACGAAAACAACAAACAGCAAACGTAAAAAGCAATACATGATATGATAAGGTTATAGAAACTCACAAACAAAGGTACGGCAGAAAAATACAGAACAACTTTGGAATTACTTCAAAAACACAATTTCAGGAGTAGCGTAAAACGTGTATGGAATGAGTAGAAAAAAAGATAAACGGTAAACAAACGGCGTGATAGGCAGAAAATAATAAATAAACAAAAAGAACAAATAAAAAAAAATATCTCAGTAACAAGGTAGCTCAAAACTATGAGGCATAAAAGGAAAAAAAAATAGTCAAGCCAACTAGTCACAGCCAAAAAGCTAAAAAATTGAAAATATTTTGGTGGAAAAATGGAAACGAATAGGGAAGAATATCAAAAGTTATTTTATGAAGTGATGAAATCGCTAAGAAAGTAAACATCCTACAAAATCAAACATATCAAAAATAAAAATGGGTAAATACCTACGTATAGAAGATACCGATAATCAAAAGGTGAAAAAAATATTTTCAAGTGCTTCTTGGCACTGATAGTGACAGCATGAATGATAGCGAACAAAAATGATCAGTAGAAAGTCATAATGACGAACAAGCAATCATAAGAAACTCGAAGATTCCCAAAACACCAGGCTTTGACGAAGTAACGACTGAAATGATCAAAAAAATGTCAAAAACAGGAAAATTTTATCTGAAAGATACAGAAAACACGAAATGATTATCAGATACTACTGATATATGTGAATAGGTGTGAGTTCTAATAAACCTTTGCGGGTTGCGGAGGAGAGTCGAATAGACCCACTTACTTTTGATCCAACCTAACTCAACTAACACTACCAGTCTTTGAAAACGGAGACAAGATAAACTGTGTACCGATAATAGAAAACATACTATAAGAAACGCAAAGTGATTTTGTAAAGGAAAGAAGTACGTATGTCCACACGTTCACCTAAAACAGATAAAATAAAAAAATACCAACAGCCAACAGCAAGAGAAAAAATATGCATAGCCTTCATAGACCTAGAAAAGGCACAAAAAAAATATGGAATATACTAGAGAAAAAGGGAATAAATGTGTAAACTGATAAAACACATGATCAATAACATATAATCTGAATCTTCCTCAGCGAAGGATTACGAAAAAGTGGATGATCAACTTCCGCATTATTCACAGTATATTCACATGATGAAGTAGTGTTGGATACAGTCTACAAAGAGTAGACATCGAAGAGGTTGCTTTTTCAGAAATTAAAAAAAAAACTAGAAGAAAACTACTATCAGTATATTACTCGAATACCTAAACATTGAAAAAGTAAAAACGTTTGAGTAGTTGGGTGTAGAAATAGATTACAATTGGGAAGAAGAGAAAGAAATCAATAACAGAATAGAGAGAACAATCAATGTATACTATGGAATGCACAGTAAATTCATAAACAAAAATGAAATATCTAGAAAAACAAAGAATATTGTATTTATGCCTATATACAAGATCTGTCCTAACATTCGGTTGCAGTTGCGAGTCACAACGACAGAATAACAAAATGCAGGTGGTTAAAATTAAGTATTTTAGAAGAAATAGTGGTGTTACGAAAACAAATAAAATGAGAAATACTGCGTTGAAGAAAACAAGATATAACTGAAAACACCTAGTGGTATGTTACCAAAGATTCCTTCCCAAGTTTTTATGTCGGCATTGGGGGTTTGACATATTTTTCAACACGGCAACTGCGTTAACAGAAATATGGGAAACACTGAAAGAATGCCATCGGAAAACGATTTCAGATGTATTTCTAGAAATGATATAAAATGAAGAAAATTTAAAGCAAACAAGCTGCTGAAAAATTTTTTCATGAAAGTAAAAAGATAGAAATAGAAGTACTATCCTTACCATTCAGAATTTTAATCCAATTTAAGAGTCAAAGTTGGGTCTCACACCACTAGGTGATTCCACTCATGTCCTGCTTGCTTCTGCCCAGTGATTTTATTATGAGTATATTCGTTTTTATTTTCCACAACTTGTCTACAAATGGTTGAATTCATTTCCGCCCGGAATAGTAGAATAACAACTGAAAAATTCTGAAGGAAATTTCGATGTTTTAGATTATGACAATTGACATGGATCACGCAAAAACAATTGAGGTTAAGACATTTGTTACTGTGCGAGTATGGATAATTGTTATGTCAAAATAGAAGCAATACCCATAACAGTGTTATTTTCAATGTCGCAAGTGAGAAGATCGTGTCTTTCACTGAATTGCAAGCTGATTGCAAAATATTCCAAATATATACACGGCAGATAAAGAAGTCACACAGAAGTTCAGTTCAGTGATGCCATAAGTACTGTTTCTGCAGTAGATAACATATTTCAGCTGTCGAATCACTGTTCTACTCTTCGGGAATTGATGAAAATGACCTGGCAACACTGGCCGTGTTAGTATGGCCCCGACTTCGTGCTTTACAAACACTACAAAAAAATTTATATGAGTCACCTGATGTTGAGGTGGTACAAAGCGTGTCAGCTCGTTAGGAATAAGAAAACGATATCCTTTCTATACGTTTGTTTTCATCATTCACCTCCTGAAATACTATATTCATATGATCAATAACAATTCAATTTAATATTTTAGGTGGTTATGGAGACAACAGGTGAACTTTGACTTTTTGTAGAACTTTTATTTCCATAGAGTTATAAAAAGAGTAATTCAAAATTGATATTCGAGTTTCAGAAAAAATATTTTCTCATACCTGTTACAAAATTCCACCACAAAAACTGATTTCAAGAATAACATGTTACCGTACTATATTTTCATGATAATGGTGAAATTATTGATAACACGTTTCTTCACTGACATCATTCGAGAATTCTGAATAGACCTCACATCAAACACGAGAGAATTCCTTATCTAAACGTCAAATATAGTGTCATCCCTGTCCGATATTAAACCATCATTTCCCCGAACATATCTCAGTTTATTGCCCTAGGCAGTGCACGTTTCTGTCATGTCTGTAGTCTTTAGAACAGAAAACAAATTTATTTAGGGGCACGCATTCTCTAGCCACGCCACAACAAATCTAATCACACAACTCCCAACTCCCCAGTCCACTTTTCCATGGGCTCACGGGACTTCGTGCACGAAATATATATATTGGTATGTGAAGAGCTATGTTCGTTAGACAGGCGTTTGAATTGAATCAAGTTTCATCACAAAAATAACAAACGAGTAAGAAAGTTGTTATAGTATTCTAAATGTATATTTTTCTTTCAAATGAATGAATTTTGGTCAAAACCCATAGCTTGGTACCAGACCATATAGTCACTCTGTTTATCAAAATGCTATTGAATATGTGCCTCATATATTTGTTCTTAGAAATTCGGATAGAAATAAATGCAATCCAACACTGTGTCGAAATACAAAAAAAAACGACTGAAAATGACTGAACTTGAAAAAACCAGAATGAGTGTATTCAGAAAGAATAATAAAACATCACGCTACCTTCATCACTTCATGGCTCCTGTGAATTTCAACTAGACTCAATGCTTAGAGAAAAATATTAATTTGTGTTCAGCTCATCAGCTTACGCTGAAAGCAAGCATATCAGGCATTGATGTATTTGCAAAATGGAGACAAGTATAACAGAACTCATTCAAAATTTCATCACATTACAAAAGAGAATTATTTTACAAATCTATAGCCTTCTTGACTTACAATTTTTGAATCCATTAACAGTAAAGAGTCAAAAAGACTTGGAGAAAAAGACATTGGAGAGATACAGAACTTGGTTGGGAATGACGGTGATTCATGTAAGTGACATTTTTATGAATACCTTTCCGTACTTGGCATTGACTAATGTAACAGATCTGATTTTCACTAAATGCTACTTAGTACAGAATTAAACAGTATTGATATACAATTCAGTTTATATGAATCGCTTTCATCTATCAAGATTACCCGGTATTTCGCTGTGAAATACTCGAATGTATCAAAGTGAAATCGAAGGGGTTATATTTTCAAAATAAAAAAAATTGGGGGAAAGATTCCTACATATTTTTGTATGGAGAAGTACGAAGCAAAAATCTTTTTTTCCAAAAATCAATCTCTTCTGAACAAATACCCCGTTTGATTTGAACAAGATTCCTATGGCTGGGATTTGATCAAATAAACGAATGAATGTCATTACGTACTGACACCGATGACATGAATAGATTCAACAATAGTATAAATTGAAATGTTTGAGGAACTTATCGAAAAAACTATATAAAATATGAGCATTACGAGGTCCTCAGGATGCCATTTAGTCTCAAGAATGCTCACACGTCTTTCGGATGAATGATAAAGAATATTCTTAGAGGTATTCAAAACGAAAAATGGTCAATTTGTGAATATGACATAATTATTTTGGAAAAGATCTTTCAGTAGCATACTATTCAAGATATCTAAACTACCCCGAATCAAATTACAGCACAATAGAAAAAGAACTATTGGCTATTGTTTAGGCAACCAAATATTTTCATCTCTACTTTTTTTGCAGTAAATTTAATATTATTACAAATCATAAACCTCCAATGATCATTTTCAACGAAAGACCAGAGTTCTAAATTTCTATGATGGCAAATTGAATTTAATATAATGTAATTTAGAATTTGGGGTAGTCACTATACAAATGCCCATCTATTACTTTTGATAACCAAAATAATATGAACCTTCACTTAGGTGCCCCAGACTACCACTAACTAACTGAATTAAATTGAAGAAATCAATAACGTTAGGGTACCGAGGAAAATCCAATTTTTGAAATACCCATTCCAGATTCCAAATTATTTTCCAATCTGTCCTTCATTCACCTCCTAAACCTTGAATAACTTCCTTATTTGAGAAGAAATAGCTTTTTTTGAAAACCTTCGGAAGTGACATAATCAATTTTGTGAAAGAATATATCACCTCTAAAATACCATATCATCTTCATTTTGGAATGCCAGAACGATTTCGTGAAGTAATTAGACAAAATTTCGAATGGTCTTCATTGAAATTTGATAGATGTTTAATTGAACTAATATATGTCCCAGACAAATAGGTAATTCCAGAAGTAGTACAGACATATCATGAAGTTAAAAGTAATCATAGAGTTTTCAACGAGACCGGACAAAAACTCAAAACCCTTTATCCAACCAATATGAAAATTTCTATTCAAACCTTTATCAAGGAGTGTGAAATATGTCAACAAGGAAAATATTAAATATATAACCCCAACAGACACCAAACCATTCGAAATTATTCACATTGACGTTTACACTTCAGAAGTACACTTACGCAAAAGTAGACGTAATCATGAAAGCAGTTTTCACAAAAAAGCATGAAAAAGTACACATGAACAATTTAAAAAGACCAAGAAAGAAGTGCTTTTGTATTCGGCTTGTATTCGGAACAGAATAACATGACAAAAATAGTCACACATGCCAAATGAACCAAAAGATAATTGATTGATGGTATTGGCTCGGTATTTGAATCAATGACAGACAACCTCGATGCAGAAGACGCGAAGCGGTATGAAAAACTCGTTAGAGAACTTCAAAATAACCAAAAGTATTGGCTAATAACGTTGTGAAACAAAATTCAGTTTCAATCAATTTGATCAATGAATTCAATCAAACTATTCAGCAACAATGAAAAATCTCTTCATAGAAAAAACATTTTGCTGTCATATCCAAACAAAGAGTTATGAAACAAATTGAACATATGTTCATTACAAACTCAACCAAACGATCATTATATTTGAAATAATCAAATCTGCCTTACAGAACATTGAAAATGCCATAGCGTTCGCGAATATCAACATTATGCATCCAAGCATAGTGAAACTCACTGACTTATACGCTGAACTTCTTTATTTACATCGAAGTATTGCAAATAATCAATTTCCTCCCGATATTACTTCAGAAAATATCTTGAAATTAGAGAAAATGATAAACATCAAATGCTTTTTCTGAACAATTTCTGAACATTTTCGATTACTTATCACTTATATCCAATCTCCACATACAGTATGAGTCAGTTCAAGATACTCATACTGAAAAATAAATTTTTACAGAAGAACTCAGAATATTTTACATTCCAAAGCGACGATTGTGTCAAAGTCGAACCACAATTCTATGTTCGCAAGAAAATGCTGATCAGAGAAATATTTGAGAATATCTGTTAACTACAACTCCTGAATAGGAAAGAGACGACACTTCCACATGTATACAAATGTATACAACTGGAAGTCCCTATCCAATGAATAGGGATATTTCCGAATAAAACGATAATCCATCCACTATGTCACGAACAACAGAAAGTTCAAAGAATAATTGGATCCTACTTATTCAATTATTATTACTGTAGGCTGCAAAATCAAAGCAAATCAAATCAAAATAAAAAATGAAGAAAGGGTAATCAATAGCAATCGAATAATATGGATTCCCGAATTGAACCAAAATCGCAACCCTCAAAAAAAGTATGAGTATGAACTTTCAATGAGACAAACAACCTGAAAAAAGAGCTAATTGATAACAAACCTGAAATTGCATCTACCAAGTCGGACTTCACTAATCACCGAGTATGTAGACTTTAGTGTAAAGTACTTAACGATCATATCAATGACAATTTACTTCTTGTATAGGAAAAATTCACTTCGATGTTGCACCAATGAGAAGCCAAATCAAGAAGCAAAAAACTGCAAGTAATAAATGAAATAACCGATCTATCTACTGTTAATTTACCCCGGTGCGCCTGATAGTTGAATCTTAGGGGGGAGAAATTATATGACCACCTATACAGGACCTTTCTTTTATCATACGGTAACATTGCTATATTCTAAACCGTAACAGATACGGAGACGATTATAAAGGAAAAAAGGTAACTGTCATCGGAAACAATACAATGATCGAAGAAAATTTACGGGGACTCTCGCTCTTCTCGAGTTTCACGGGGAAAACCAAAATGCTGTTTTTGTTATTTTTTTCGAATGGAATTGTTATTTCGAAGAATATCATCAAAAAATGGACGATGTAGTAATACATATTCAACAGTGATTTGTTGATAAAGCTACTGTGCTAACAAAACATGTCGTGATATATTTTTCAAATGAAGTTTGTGGATATCAAATCGTGAGGTGTAGTTAATGAAAATACTTTTTCCTTTTCCATTTTTCGACATTCTCCGAAATAACAATTCCATTCGAAAACAGCATTTTTGGTTTTCTGCGTTTAACTCGAGATGGGCAAGAGTCCCCGTAAATTTTCTTCGACCATTGTTTTGTTCCCGATAATCCCATTTCCCCATTTAATCTTTTTCCCATTTAATAGTCTTCGTATCTGTTACGGTTTAGAATATAGTAGTGTTACCACAAGATAAAAGAAACGACCTGTATAGGAAGGTTGGAAGGCTGTATAGGAAGGCTTCACGTAACTTGAAGCAGATCCTGTCTCAGGCGCAGGTCTCGTGCATGTTGTTGAGTAAGGATGAACTCAGTGAAATCCTGAAAACACAGCTGTTTTGGTAGGTTTCGTGAGGACTGATACATCAAAGTCCGTCTCTTTAGGTGATCACTCAATTGATTTCAGCGATGACTTAATGCTGGATGAACGAGTATCATCCGCCAGAATGATATTCGTAAAAAAACTTGCACAAATGCCTGTTCGATATAATTTAATGTCCATCGTAGAATTCCCCGGGGAAATTTGATGAGTTATGAAAACTTCAACTCCTGTTGGAGTTTTGTCGTTAGTTGAACTAATTACGTTCCAGATATACAATCAAATGAATACGGAAATAGCATATCATTCAACGAGCGAGATGAGTTTGTCGACGCGAACCACAGGTGAGTGTATCAGATCGTT
Organism: Leptinotarsa defecta; assembly: GCA_015342085.1. Lineage (NCBI taxonomy): Eukaryota > Metazoa > Arthropoda > Insecta > Coleoptera > Chrysomelidae > Leptinotarsa > Leptinotarsa defecta. The sequence goes on along the minus strand of WOGO01003193.1, from coordinate 1,475 downwards.
CAAGCGAGTAACGACCTTTTCTCGCAGGCATACTGCACTTTTTCTATAACTTATATCAGAAATATTTCAAAATTATATTCAGTTAGCAGGGATATCCCCTGGAGTACTATCCTTATATTTCCTGAAAGAAGCAACCTGAAAAACACTGTTAAAATCACGTTTCCTTCTAACTATGTCACAATTATTAATGCAACATATTCAAAATGCACACTATAATATGAGATTTCTACTTGAACGTTCACGAAACCGCGACCCGCGTTTCGCTGGTTCACATGTACTTTTTTTGTTTATTTTTGTGAAATTTTACAGACGGGTCTAAAAATTACGACCTAGATGTCATTGGATTCGTATTTTTACCTAGAGAGTTCAAGGAAAGGTCCGAAAAGGCGCCAAAAAAATTACAAAAGTTATAAACAATTGAGTGAAAAAAAATAGGTCATGAGTTTTTTTTAATATCTCGAAAAATTTTAAACATTTTGGAAATTTGAAAAATGATATGGAAAGATCAATAAATTTGCATAAATAAAGTACTTACTCCGTAAACTGTATTTCAATTATTTATGATTTTCACAGAGCCCTGAAAATAGAGCCAAAAACGTGTGGTTTGGCTTCCGCGCGCATTCCGTCACTCTGACATGAAAACAAAAAAAAAATATTTAAACATAATAAATGCGAATATAAAGAAATGAAAAAATTCATGTGATCTTGGGAAACATCAATAAACAAAACATGTTTATCTCACTTTTAACATCAATTACTCATGCATTCGTTAATTAATAACTTTTCTTGAATTGAAAGTTGATATAAAAACTCCTAAACCTAAACTAAAACTCTGGCATTTTTTTCCTTTGGGGAAGTTATTCTTAATAGGCTAAAAAATATTTTTTTTTATTTTTTACTGCTATAATTAATGCATTTATTATAAACAAATACATTGTTTATAAGCAATTCAATATTTTTTTGCATTATGTTAATTGAAAAAAATCATGTTTATAAAAAGAAAAATAGTTGTTGAAAAAATTTCTGCGTTGCCAAAAATGCGTTTGTTAATTAACAATCGTTTCTTGTAACTAAATATTGAAATTAAAGATTCGTTTCTTATTTTAATCATAAATTCTATTGTTCTTCCAGGTTTTGAAAAAAATGTTTATTCTTTTTTCAATTGTTCATTTGAAAAAATTGTTATGAACAAGTTTTTTTTGTTTCATTTTTTCAATACTCCATTCTGTCATAAAAGTAGATATGTGTTTTTCTATTTCTTATAAAACTTTTAATATTGTGATATCTTGATATTTGTTTTTTATCGACCTTCTTTGTGTATTTGTTACCTTCCACAATCTGAAAAATGTGAAAATTATATTGGAGAACTTTATACAAGTGTAGAAGGGCAAACTTTTTAGTTTACCCCGATAAGTTACTGCGTAAAATCAAAGTATTTTTCACAAAGAAAAATCTTCTATTCATCAGTAACTTGT
>WOGO01003192.1:0-14665 GCA_015342085.1 Leptinotarsa defecta | reverse complement strand
TCCTTAGCTCGCACAAGTTTCGACTTCTGAGGGTTGTCGTTCGTAGGGGTGCGACAGCTGGTTAACGGAAAAACAGATTTTAAACAGATATAACTAGAAACATATTTAACTAGAAACACTACCAATATTAAACATAAAAAATCTAATTCAAGATATTTATTTACTGAATAAAATATTCCTGAATATTTTCATGTTAAAATATTAGAAATGTTTTCCTGATTTTTCTCCAACAATGCATCAGCCAGTCTTTCATTATTGATACCTGGAACACATAAACACTATTTGAAAGTGGCAAAACAAAATTGGAATAAAAATCAAATGGATATTTTTCCCATAGGTTCCTCATTAACATTTACAACTTTTTGTGACCTGGAGAGCAACTTGCATTCCCGTTGTTGAAAATCACTCATTACGTTTTCAGTTTCTTGGTCAGGTACCACTCCTTTTCCTTTTGGGCATATTGATACTAGCTTGAAAAAGATTTATAAAAATTATGAAATCAAATTATACAAAAAAAAAGTGTTATTCACTTACTTTTCTCTACTGAAGATACACAACTAAAATCACTCCCGTTTAAGCATGTACTTAGTTAAACCAACAAATCCCACACATTAACTCTCCTCGGGCCTAAAATGAGCTATTGTGGTGGGTGGGAGTGTGGGTCTACACTCTCTTTTTTCATTTTTTCTCCAGTTTAGTTTTCGCTTCTTTAAGGCTACAACCAAGATCAACAGGATCCTTCCGGTATATGTTGGTTCTATATTCATACATAAACCCAATAATATATAAATCAAACCTAGCAACACACGCCATACAAAACAAATATAACTTTCCCCCATCAGAGAACATGAAATTCATAAAACTAGTCAATGAAGGAAACCGTATGGAAATCTGGGAAAATTTAAACATCTATAAATTCAAAAGTCATAATTCACTTATCGAGGAAGAAATACAAATCAAAACACATTCCGACCTAACATTCAATATACTACACAATACAATACACATTCCTAGAAACAGTAAACCTAGAGAAAATGTAACACAAAGGATATTACCTGATCTAACCCAAATACAGGCAAATCTATCTGCAGTACCTGCACTAAGGCGTTATAACCGCATAAAAGAACAAAGAAAGGATGAAACGTTCACTTTGAATATTAACTACAACATTAATAAAAAATAGTGAATAGAAAATTAATTTGCATAAATTATAATGATGATTGAAAATAATCACTAAAGTTGAATAAATATGTGCTCTTTAAATTTCAACTGTATATTTTGAGGTTTCAAGAGAGATGAATTGCTAAAATTAATGAAAAATTTGGAAATTATTCCTCGGCACTAATGAGAAAAACCAATGACTTTCATTTCACCATTATTATATCTGTGGTACAAGTCCATTATATCTCAAAGTGGAGTGCATTAGATTTGCGAAGAATAAAATCTCGGTCTTCACAATTTATCATCATCCTCAGAAGTTGGAACGGTAAAACCATCAATCAGTACATGTTTCGAACCTAAATAGGTTCATCATCAGCTAATTATTCAAAATTCTACAATAAAAATAAAACATTATAACAATAGTTAATACAATGAAGTATATAATTTGACATGGTCACATGTCATTGCAACCATTTATTGGTAACATGTGACAATTTTCTTTTCTACATTATAAAATATTTTCTTCTCCATGTAAGAATTGTTAAATCAATAGTATGGGCCAATAAAAAGCAAACAGTCTAACATTATACATGAAAACACATATAGTTTCTCAAGAAAAAATTCCGTAGCATTGTTGGATAAGTCCCGTCTGGTTATTCGAAATTATTTCATGACTCATTCACTCTTCCTTTCTCTATTTTGATGGCCTCTTTTTTGAGTTTGACTAACACTTCGTCATTTAACTTCATTTATTATACATTTAACTATGCTCCCAGAAAAGCTTTCTTACGGTCTCTCCTGCTATTTAGTGTACTTTCCGGTTTTTGTATTTTGTATTTTTGTATTAGAGTGTATCTTTTAGAGTCTTGCACATACTTGGGTGGGTTCATCCTTCATACATGATTCTGTCACATGTTCATGTATCCGTCAGACCTTTATGTAAGATTCCTCACAAAGGCTAGTATCGCAGATGTTCCTCGTTCATACAGCAGCAGGACCATGCTGAAATTATTCAAGTAGATCACCTACAGACCACGGTTTCGGAGTATTACCTCTCGTCAGTACAGAAAGGATCCTACCCAGACAGCAAAGTGTCTGGGACTCGATTAATTTCAACACGGGTCTGGTACATATATGAAACCTTCGTCAGATATAATTCAATATCCAGCTTGGTTTAGTCGGGAAAGTAGTTGTTTTTCGATAGACGTTCACCACACCCTACTGTGTAGGTAGTTAGGAGAGATTATTATTTCGAAATATTCATTTCCTCATATGTATGTATCTTTTCTCGATAGTTTTCACTTTTGATTTCTGTTATAGTTTTCATATATCTGTTCCTGTTCAAAATCTGTTTTTCCGTTAACCAGGTGTCGCACCCCGAAACTTGTGCGAGCTAAGGATTGACGAGGTCTTATCTTTTAACGTGTGATTCCCTGCTTGGGTCTTTTTTCACAAGATGGAGTTATTACTAGTTAACAATCGTCCTCCAAGACGAAAGTTTCATATATGTAGCGGAGCCCCGTTGGAATTAATCGATTCCCAGACATTTTGCTGTCTGGGTAAGATCTTTCCTGTAGTGACAAGAGATATTGCCTCGAAATCGCGGTCTGCAGGTGATCTATTTGAATAATTTCAGCATGGTCCTGCTGTTGTATGAACGAGAAACATCTGACAGACTAGTCTCTGTGAAGAATCTTGCATGAATGTCTATCGGATATAATTCAATATCCAGCGTGGTTTTAGCCGAGGAAGTAGTTGTTTTTCGACAGACGTTTACCACACCCCACTGTATAGGTAGTTGGGAGAGATTAATATTCCGAAATTTATTTCGAAATAATAAAAATGATAACAATTGAATTTTATTTTCGCCAATAATGTACAATTATCAATTAAGTAAGTCAATTAAGAACAAAAAGCATACTATAACACTAATTAGGGATAGAACAAATTATCGTTCAGGTATTCCTGTCGACTATAGCAATAAGGAAAGATTTAACACAGTTGCAGAACACAGTTTTTCATTTCAAAGTTTCAATCGAAGTTGGCAGTTTATTATACAGGATGATTCCATTATAGAGGGGTGATTTTTGAAATTTAGCTGTCTTGTGGGGTGTATTCTATATTGATCACCATGATGAACATAAAAGTTGTGAGAGGATCCATTAGTTGTGGGAGTTGTAAGATTTTTTCTGAGAGAGACTACACATTTGAAAATATATAGTACTGGAACAGACAATTTCATTTTTATGAATACTGGTTCACAGCTTTCACATCTCCATTTTAACCTCCAACAAACTTATCGAATCAGAAAGCGGAATTGTCTGACCAGACATTATTTTATCCGTTTTGGAGATATTTATCTATTCGAGAAATATCCATCGACGGTCACTTACAGGAAACGTTCTTTCAGGAACCTGGTAAGCCGGAAAGCCATACACAGGAATGATCCGTCAAGCCATAGGATCGGAGTTTGGCCAGCAAACCCTCATGCTTTGGAAATATCAAGTGCTACAGCTCTTGATTCTACATGTTCCTCGATTCTATTATTTCAAATATGGATGACATATTGATGATCATTCAAGATGTTGAAGCCTTCCAAATATTTGAAGATATGGTAGTTCACGACTGTTTCCTTGATTTTTGATATCACTGATATAGCAAAGAGACTATAGATCTTTAGTTATTGGGAAGATTTTTTTTGTCCGTTTTGCAGACACGACTGATTTTACATGTTGTAACACATCTGTTTCATTAATAGAGAACATTTTTAACTCAAATATTATTTTGCCTCTTATAAAATTTTATTGTCGTTGATTTTGAGGTATTCACACAAAGAAGAGAATTTATCGATAATGCTACTAATTTCTGCTACCACGTCATCCATGGTATGTCCAGTGACTCTAACAGTGGCGTCACCTGCAAAATTATATGGCAGTTACTCACGTATTCATACATTCATATCATTAATGAATAATATAATTATCAATATATGTTTTTTCAAGGACAAAACATAAGCCCTACAGAAAAATTCTTGGGGCGCTCTGAGAGCGGTGCCTGTGTGAACGTTGCGATTTACATTGTTTGGGAGACCAAGACTAGTCAACTTATAAGATAGCAATTCCCATGACAAAAATTCAAATGCCTCAAACAACAACAAAGGTCCCTCCTCTAGATTAGGTACTATGAGTTCGCTTCTTAACAAAATTATTATTAACGAAATTATGTTGGGAGCTATCATTCAAATAAAGTTTCCCAGCTACCAAAAACGCACCATGTATTATACATTTGAAAGATTGAGTTCATTTCGAAAATCAAACATTCCATCATTCTGTTTACCATTTTAAAATTCAGAAAACGTTTGAACGGGCCATTAGGATTTGCTAGGAGCGTCTGTGCCTTAGCCGACAAATCCGCAACGAATTCAATTACTACAAATTCGATGAAAAACAATTTATTCAATTAACCCACATAACAAACGTTAAGTCCTAGGTCGCAATCTGAACAATGAATACAGTCTCCAAAATAGAATCAGATCCATTGTTACGAGGGTATAGTTGAACAACAAGTCATTAGCGATTTTATTCTGCAGGATCAATCATTTCCAATCAATTTGTAATATAACATTACGAATTAAACATGTTATTACATACATACATGTGATTATAGTTTCGATAATAACCAGATGTAAAAGTGTGTATATCTGTAGACAATGAAATGAAAAATGTTGCTTACTAAGAGGTCGTCAATAATGTTAAATCACTACTATTTTGTTTTTAACAAGACTAAGAAGCTTCAACTTAAGTTGAATGATCCTCAATATTAAATCTTCATCAATGAGAATTCTCCTTTCAAAATTCAACAAAACTAAAAAAATTGGTTTTCAAATTAACAATTGAGTTTCAGACGAACAACATGGCAAATCTTATAAATTTAAACGGTACGATTAACGAATTCAATGACTTTCCGAAACAAAGTTACAACTTCATCCTACGATTTCAGGTAATAACAGCCCCAATGAAGGAATTGCAAACTTGTCACTGATTGTTTGACAAGGGCATTTCGTCAAATATGGAAAATAATCATGAAATAATTCAAATTCATTGAAGCGAATACGTGAATTGTAAGATATTTCACTCAACTTCAGTATTCTAACACAAAAAGTGTAAGTATTCACTAGCTTTCAGAATTCCATCTTCTGATATTCCAAGTTCATAGACATCAAAATTGATACGATCACAGGATATAGAAATATAAAACAATCTCCACGTACGCAAACTTGCACAGTTTGCATACTGAGCATTTTACCTTGAAACAGTGACCGGATCGAAGTTGCAATGTCAGCATATAAATCTTCATGAATATTGAGGAAGATCAAAATCATCAACAGACAGTATTGAGGAAATCATTCAGTATCTATTGATCTTCGGAAGAGGTTCCAGCAATGCAGCACATCTCCTTTTCTTCGATCCTGCTGGGTGGCAATATAATGCAAGTTTTTGGTGAATAATTGTATTATCAACATTTTAGTGTAAGTTTATTACTGAAGTATTTTCCCTGTTTCGATACAATAAATATATATTTGAATTTTAAAATAAGTTCTTTCATTATTTGGATGAATGGGTGAAACAGCGAATAAAATTCTCTCGTTAATAAGCCAAGCGACTAATGAGTTGCGACAATATAATCAAAACACTTCCAAATCAAAAATTCGTTTCAGTTTCGTCAAATAATCAATGAGTCGACCATATCATCATCAGCCTAGATATCTACCTTTTTTTAACAAATTTTACTAGAACTAGCAAAAAGGAGTGATAAATTGGTGAAATATTTACACTATTTTCATGTATTGAATCTATTGGAGTGTCTAGAGACACCCTACATTTTGTTTTATGAGAGAGAGGAGAGGCAGATCAAGATCTTCAGATGATGTGGTGCCTGGAATCAATGAAGTCGCCCCGGAGCGTCCATTGATTTTTATTGTTGTTTTTATTTTTATCTTAATTGTTACTATTTCCAAACTTGATTTTCAAAACGTCTCCACCAGTTGTTTAGACAGGTAGGAAAACTATCCTTTTGAAACTATCAAAATTATGGTTAGTGCAGATATTTTTTCTCTGACTTCTCTTCAAATGGTAGTAACATGTGCTATGATTACGGATTTCTTTCTTTTACATTTGGCAAAAAAGGTGTTATTTTTTTTTTGTTTTCAAAACAGTGAAGTTTTTAAATATATTGACATATACATAATACTTGTTAAAAAACGTCTTCAATAAATTTTGGTATAACTTGCATAAGTACATCTATTCCATATATATTCAAGTGTTTTTTATCTTCAATAATTAATGTATCAAGAGATCCCCAATGGGGTCAGTTGTGAAGAGAAGCTTTCTTATCAACTACCGACGAAATTCTCTCTGCAAATGACTTCCATGAGATTAAATTCTCTCTCCATCCCATAGAAGGTGTCTTCGGGGAGATGTCATCGCCTTTGCTCACTCAGGTTTGTCCTTCAAGGATGGATGAGTCCAGCAATAGATTTGCGGTTCAACCTAACACCACAGATGAGAAGTATGCTTGGTCGAAATAGCTCTGTCGATTTGTGTTTGGGCTCTAGTTTACAACTAGCTATCTCGCAGTGAAAGCTGAAGTGGAAGATAGCGGACGAATCTCGTCGGAGGTTGATGATAAAGCTTGGCTTTGCAACTGATCGCCTTAGAGAACCTCGTTAATCTTCGAAAGCCGAAGGAAGAAAGAAAATTCTCTGTCGATCCCATCCATAGATGACATCTCCATAAGAGATGCCGATTCAGCAAATTCTATCCGGATATTCAAGCTTTGAGTCACAAGTTGGAATTTTCAACAATGAACAAACGGAAACACTAACAGAAGTTGGTTATCATTCCAATCACGTATCCAACTAAGTGTTGGTGGATAAACGAGGGCCATTTTTCCTGAAAGTAGAAGTAATCCCAGATCAACCACCATTTCAATCAGCATCACATCAGGTGAAAAACGATGAAGAGTACAATCGACAGAAGCAGTCAGACAATTATCACTGGTCAACCACGCAGTCCACAGACTACAGGACATAGTCTGGCGTGTATTACACTATCGACAGTGTTGAGAAAATTCAGTTAAGGGGATTAATTACATCTTGCTATATTTTAAATAATTATATAATCCCAAATACATTATTCGTACAGAAAATACATTTTGTAGCCCAGAATCAGAAGCTTCTCAAAAACCCTACATCGTATATACAGAGGAAATAGACATCACCGTTCTCATGAACGACTAACTGCAGGTTGAATGTTGTTATATTGAAATATGAAGAATCCACTGATAAACTTGATCATAGTTCCAGAATTAATTATAGTATATAACTTGATTTCTGAACTTGAAAGGGTATATTTTTAGGAGACATTGATTTTAGGGAAAGAAAGTTTTTGGCCTCCTACCATTTTGATAACAAGAAAGTGGGAGTCTTCCAAAAAAAGGAGGAAATCAATTTCAAAAAAATCAACTACAAAGGTGTGAAGATCGTGCAAAGAAGTAACTTTTAGGTACAAACTGGAAGAAAAAACTCTCCTGAAACAGCTTTCATATTATGAATATTGAATTGTATAATTTTTGTATAATTCAGGTCTTATATGCGCAACAAGAGCGTCAACCGCGGGGCAAACAGACGCGTTAATAAAATGAAGTAACTTTCATAACTGTTTTTCCATGCCCTTGAATTTATTATCAAAATTGCACTCGTGCGGAGCCGGGGCGTGTCGCTAGTACTATATAACTAACAATATCTACATCTTTGGAAAAGACAGTTTTTGGCTTTCTACTACTCCATCTTGCCAAAAACTTTCTTTCCCAAAAATTAGTCACTCCTAAAAATATAACCCCTTCAATCTACATCCTATTTTTATTTATTTCATCAACCTAAATCTCAATGACTATTACCTACTGACAAATGTCTACCTTATGAAATTACTTCACAATGAATTTTCGCTATTTTTCGAACGAAATTATCAAACTGTCCATCTAGTTAGATAATTTGGATTTGAAACCTCTGGCGTGAAATGAACACCTATTGAAAACTCTTTTCCTTCACCAGAACAGTAATATTGTTGATGATGTTAACCAAATTAGCAACACCAGGAAATAACTTCTAGCGAGAAGCTCGTCTAGAGGTAGCATTTCAGTTCTGCTGTGGTATCTGTATCTGTAGAGTAGGGAGGGTGAGTGTAGGCCCACAGCAGTTTGGCCACATGTGACCCATTGTACATTCTTCAAGGAAGGTGGACAGGTGTCTGCCAAGATGTCATATGACATATGACATATATGACAGTTCACATATAGAGGTTTGTCCATTAGTCCCATATTATGGAGGCGTTTCCTTAAGGCTGCCGCTAATTTCCTATTTTCGGATCCGATTGTCTGAAATGATTGTCCTATCAGGGCATCTGACGCTCAAATACATATGATCCGACTGATCCGACTACCGGGAGGCAAGCCGTGCATTGTCTTTGCATAGCCTATCGCAAACATACGATTGTTTTTGTCAGTTTCATCAGTTTTCACTGCCGAGTGTAGAGAATAAACGTCCTGTGAAACCATGTGCGGTACCAAGAATTTGATTACCGCGGTAGAAAAATATCCCTGCTTGCGGAATCTTAGCCATGAATCTTATCATGATCGCGATTTAAAAGATCTTGCATGGGAACAAATCTGTTTGGAACTATTTGAGGATTGGGACAGTAAAAATGTCCCGTTTTTTTATATCCCCTTGAATTAAATCAATTACGTCATTGAAACACGTAATTGACATTCGATAATAATCGAAAAATTTCTCTGCATGAGCACGTAACTTAAGATGCAAAGTGTGAAACTGACTTTGTTGAATTCTTTTTGTATTTAACGGATGTATCCAACGACGTCGTCTAATTTTTTTCTTCCGTTGTGACAGTAGAAACGCAATTGCCAATAACTCTTCATCGTCCATTTTTATGTGGTATGTGAGATCATACCTCATGTATTGTATTGTACAACAAAATTTAATTAAAATCGAAAATATTTTGTCGGCAGTGTACGGTGGTGGTGCGATTTGAAATCGTTTCAGACAATCCGATCTGACTGTAGGGAATGTGCGGTCGGCCTAAAAGTTAGAACTGTTTTGCGTGTTCGGTGATTATCTGCTATCGAAATGAATATAGTTTAAAAAACTATAGAGAACTTTCAGAGAACATCGAACGAAAAAGTTAAGAATATTTTTTTAAAAAACTTAAAACAATAACGAACGAAAAATACTAGTTTTTTGAAAAAAGAAACGGGCGCTTGATACAAAAAATATGGCACAAAGCACCCACATTTCGTGTGCTATAAAAGCGTGTTTTTTAGTCTTTTTAAACTATATTTGTTTTATCTAAACTTAGGGATCAATCAGCCGTATATTGTTTAGAAAAATGACCATTGATATTTTCCGATTCCGGAGAGGGACTCTGGAAATCAGCTACCAAGCCCAAGGCAGCAGGTGCACAAGGGAGGGTTACAAATAAGGCAGCAGACGCGCGTATTAATAAAAAAAAATTCAAATGAAGAAATACATGTAAAGTGAGTTCGAATTATATCAAGGAAGTGACGTATAGCGTCATCTGCCCGCGAATAGCAATAACGTCGATATACATACATACAGGTGAAGCTAATGAAAGCGTGTTAATTAAAAAAAAAACAGCATGTCAAGTTTGATCAAATGTCGAAGTTTTGCTAACTGTTTTGTTCGATTATCGTGCCGAAGTGCATCAGCATTTCTTACTACATGGTCGTAACGTCAATAAGGAGTATTATCTTGAAGTTATGCTCCGCTTGTGAGAAGCAATACGAAGAAAACCACCGGTATTGTGAAAAAACAATTAATGGCTTCGACATCATGATAATGCACCTGCTCACTCGTCATTGCTTGTTCGTTTTTTTTTGGACAACAATAACACCGTAATCATGCCTCAGCCACCGTATTCACCAGATTTGACCCCCTGTGACTTTTTCCTGTTCCCGAGATTGAAAAAACCCATGAAAAGACAGCGTTTTGCGACGATTGAAAGATAAAAAGCGAATTGCTGAGAGAGCTCGAACACATACCAAAAAGTAATAGAAATTGACGAATAAATGAATATTTTTTGAGAAAAATTAAAACTCGCCAAAACTTCAAAAACTTCATTCCGACATGAACATTTTATCGGGAAAAATGATTGTATTGTTTCCTGTAACGCAAAGAAAATTAGATATAAATGTTTTCTGCGTCTATTTTGGGTTACGGTGTATATATTACGCTAGCCAACACCACAACAAAAATTTCGTAATGAAAAGGAAAAACTTGTTCTAGTGATACCTTACTGTTGCTAATAGGATTAAGTGTGCATCGCAAGCCCACTTTAGTAGTTAGCCAGGCATGACAGAGTGGTGTGTGTTAAAGACGTGTTAGTGAATTCAATAATCAGACAATGAAAGTGTTCGTGATGAATGATGTGAACTAATCAAACATATATTGAGTGAGTACTTCCCGATTTACAGGACAATATTTCAAGTGGAATTGATGAAAGAACACGAGTTACATATAGTATTATTTCATAATTTTCAATTTGGAAGTGAAAAGATAATTATAGTAAAATATATAAAACGATGATTATGCGCAAAGACATTACATAGAATCATATGAATGAAAATATTCCACTTGGGATATAATGCAGTTCCAGAAACTTTTTATCCCAGCTTTCTGTAACATCATTAAAAAAGTAGCAGCAGGCATCTAACATAGATGTGTTCCAGCACACCTGGAATATTCACTTCACATCGTGATATATATAGGAAAACATCTCCTTTTCTTTGTCGCTTATATATACAAATTTACTAGGAAACATTATAATGGCAGTGTAAAAAAACAATTTTTATAGTTTGTAGAGTTTTAAGAGATTACATATGACATTTCGATAATCTTCATCTTCCCGTGGCGCAAAATACTTTCTTTGGACTAGAAGAACACTTTCAAACTACTAGTCACATTCAGGTTTCTCCATCTGAGATTCCATTGGGTAGATATTCCAGACTTTCACTTTGTTTATGTTTTTGACGAAGTTTTTCATTAGTTCTAGCTCAATATACAGGGAAGAGCACATTTGCTTGGTTAAAAAATTGGGTTGCTTCATAGTACCACTTTCAGAAAAGTTCTTTGCACTGAATTTGTTCTACCGTAGTTTTGGTGATTTACAAGTTCTACTGAACTTCTAAATCACCACAACTACACCAACCATACTATTTGTTTTTAACGCTCTTGGTATAATTGATGAGTTATAGGTTTTTCATTATCAGTGAATGAATTTTGCATTACAAAACAAGACCGCTTTTGGACCAAATATTGACGGATACAAATATCATATTGAACTCGTGAAATATCACATCTCGTTATCGGTAAAATTCGACATATGCATTTATTTCTGCTCTGGCAATACAAACTAATCTCTTTAATGAAATGAATGAAAGTGATCATGAATTACCACCAAATAAACAAGTCATCAATCACACATATAACAAACTAATCTACCAAATCATTAACATTTCCTATTTATTGAATGAGAAACACTACTACTTAGTTAATAAGTACTCCTCTCAGAAAATTGTGAATCAAAAAATCAAATCCCATCAGAAACAACATCTCTGAGAAACATGATGGCCAGGTTTGAAAGGACAGAAACAACTGGAACCTTTGGCATAGAATAAATCCAAAACAAACACTTTTCCCAATCACCAGAAATGTAATCCTCTTTTCAATGCGAGTTTCATCATCCAAGTTGGCGCCTTCAGTAGATGGATGAAATCATCATCTGACTCCAAATGCTCTCTTTTTGTATCTAACAGTGTATACTTTCAATTCCCAATAGATGAAGCTAGTGTCATGTAGCGATCTCAGCACTTTCGAACGGTTTTCATTATTTCAATGACCGTCGAGGCGGGTTGAGCAACACTAGATTTCTCTGGTCTTCGAAATATGTGCTGCGTGGTTTTTGAAACTAATTTCAGTGGCTCGCTTAGTCTGGCCGATATGTTTTTTCTCGCAGTCCCCAGCTCATTTTATATATTCACAAACAAGAAGTTTTGAAACCTACTTCAACGTTCAATTTGTTGAAAATACGATCAAATCCGTTAGTGTGTCTTGGTTCATACGGAAGGATCATCAACTTTGAATCCATGTTTTTTTTTAGAAGATTTTGAAGATTCTTCCTGATTTGTTTCCTAATCAACTCATCTATTATATTTGAAGAATGTCAATTCCTTTCAGTCATGCCCCTGACGATTTTTTTTTCAATATCGTTTATTTCTCCACCCAAGGGGAACGTTACAATCCTATGGGCAAGGAAATTCAGACCTGCTATTTTGTGTTGTGAACAATCAGAAATATATCTGATAGTACTGGTATTCTTCCTGTAGACATCAAATTCTAGACCCTGGTTAATTTCAATCAGTAAGACATCCAAGAAAGGTTACTCTCCCTTTCATTTTCAATTTTATATGATATTTGAGATTCTGTTAAAAGTTGAAACAAAGTCCTTCACCTTTGATTTCATTGTATCAAAAATTGCAGACTTATACTCTACATATCGAATTCAAGTCCGTGGAAAGCAATCTAACTCATCTTTTGACTACAATTCAAATCTGCTCATGGATTGACTAGCTATGAAAGGGTAGAGTGGGTTTTACATTGCCATGCCATGTCTTCATGTTATCTGTAGATACAGTTGTTGAACTGGAAGCAATTCTGTCAAAATGGTTTAGACTTTCACGGCTGAGGTTTTCAGTGCAATTCTGTTCCTTGCAAACTTTTGTTAACAGTATACAGTCTTCGATTACTAAGACCTCAGTTTTATTTGATGTATTCTCATTGTTCTCAAATGTATCTTTACCAAAAACTATTGAATGAATAAAAGTGAAAGTGTATGTTCCTAGATATGAAATGGGAATATTAGAAGAGTTAGGAATTTGTTTTATTCAGCTACTGAAGACGCCAACTTGGTAAGTGAAAGCCGTGTCGAGAATAGTATTACATTACTGGTGGTAAGGAAAAGTTCTTGGTTTGGTTCAACTTTCTCCTTTCATTTCGGGTTGAATATCTGAAACTAATGTTGAAAAGAAATGAACTATATGGCGAGGTTGTCAAGGAGTACCTTCAGCTTACACACATTTACATGGAACAAAATTGCTTTCAGTTGGCTAACTATTTCAACAAACAACATGAGAGTGAGGAAATATACAACTAATTATTTTCTTTCATGTCATCTGTTCATGAGCAGATTTGAAATGGCAGTAAGAGAATAGTTGCATAACTTTCCACAATACTTGGATATGTTTGCGTTTTTGACGCACATAGGAGTAAGGTGAAAAGGATCTCGTGTCTCGTCTCAACAACGAAGGATCTCGAAATCTTACCATTCCTGAATGGCTTAGTTATATGAAACGCCGATAAGGGTTTGGACGTTGATGCATGTCCTTGACAACTTCTCCCATTGCCCACAACAAAAAATGGCGGGAGTAAATTTTCTTGTCCATGGGCTGGTCACGTTCTTTATGAGTAAATAAAGATATCATATCGAGAAAAAAGTTGTCAAGGTAATGTAAGTTAATTACATTCGTGAATATTCGTGAATATTCAACTTTTCAGAGAAACGAAGACTCAAAAATCATTTTTTTCCGAATGTTAGAAAAATTTAATATGACAGTAACTTTCAAAAGTTTTATAGGTGTTGGGTAACTCGAAGACGAGACGACAGAAAAAAAAACATAGAATTCACGAAATAAGCGGACTATAATAGCTTGCTATATAGTGTAGGAGCTAGCAACGTTTTCGAGAAAGAATTTCAGAACAGTTGGTTTTTTGATATACTGTCTTTCTTGCTCTTTCGGTTAGAGTCCGGGCTCTCGGCTGGCGGTAGTGGTTGCGTTTATTAATGCGCATCTTACCTGCACAGGTAAAAAATCTTAATCGTAACTTTTAATTTTTTACCTTCAGATAGATCCACCAGACATCATTTTTTTATTGCCGGACATTTTTATTCTTATTAATTTTTTGCCATATGCGATTTTTTATTTTTTTAAATAATGCTTATGGTTAGAGAGACACTGTTTAAAGTGCAAAACAAAAATAAAAACGACGGCAGCGCATCGGCAAATGGACAACATGGCGTCAGTCTAAAGTCACATGTTTGTTTTGTGTTATCGTTATTTGTGATGTTTTATTTATTAATTTTGTTATAATGGCCAGTGATAAAATGAAATGTGTTTTCTGTAAAATACATAAAGATAAAATCATACTTTTCGTGGTTGATAAACTGAAGAAATGCCAGGAAGTTTTGAATATACGTTTAAAATATAAATTAAAGTACAGTGACATCGAGTTGCCCATTGAAATAAATGAAACAGATGGATATCACAGACAATGTAACAGAAGTTTTACAGCTTCAAT
>WOGO01003191.1:0-14666 GCA_015342085.1 Leptinotarsa defecta | reverse complement strand
TCTTTTTTAATTATTCCTTTTTTACTTGTTTCAGGGATTTCAAATCATTTTATATAGTAGACAATGGAAGTCCGAACTAGTGAAATTCATCACGAAACATTGTCAATCACCTTCAAACAAAACAACTGTTGTTTATCTGGCTTGTGGAGGTGGTATTCAACTATAATTCATATTTTGCCTTGATTCCTGATTTATAAAGATAATTTCCTTTTTTAAAGTTGAATATCTAGGTACGTATGAATTATTTCAACTTGATATAGGCGCTGTTACCAATATGTGAATCAGAAACAAATCCATTCAAAAATTGAAACCCAACATTTGAAACATCAATTTGAAAACTTTTCGAAGTGAATTTGAAAAACACGTGAATTGAACTAAACTTCATTTTGTTCAAAATTGCATTTGCTGTAATAACCCAAATAGAGGAGCATTCCCCATTGCACCTGATGACCATCTTCTTCTAGATAAGGAGAATGACACTGTTTTGAAAATATGAACATAGGACTACGTTAAAGCCCGCAACTCATTAGACAAACAGCAATAACTGTACCAATTCTTATTCATATTCAGTTGAGAAGACAAGATAGTAGTTGTTGTCGGTAAGCATTTGTCAGATTATACTAACTGTATAGAGACGAAGGTGAATACCTTCTTGGTAGTTGTCTACCTATCCTCGGCACAATCAGCAGATTCATTTAATTTCTGTTATAGGTTTGGTAAACAAAATTCAATTCCCAATTTGGGGCTCTGTTCACAAGATAGAGCTGTTACTGTTTGAAAACTATTTTTTTCCTTAGATCTGTTCTAAAATGAAAAATACTCAAACACCGGTCAGTAGATGATAACTTGGCTGATCTTATGAAAGTTTTCCTTCTAGGATAACAGAAGGCATATGTAGGAATTTTCTTTGGGGGAAAACTTGCACAGTTATGTTGGATAGAATCCAATATACATGGCGGATTCAGAAAATCAGTCGTTTTTTTAGGAAATGTAGATATTACTGTGGAGAAACATTGAGGGTGAATCTTTTGGGATGCCTTTCAAAATACTCCTCTTTCTGGTCGTGAAATCATATCCCAGCATACCTCCTGATGATACTATTACTTCAGTAACATAATTATTAGATACAAATCGAGTGAACTCAGTTTCAAAACAAAAAATCATTGACTTTCTGTCGTTATGTTTCAAAAGAATAATTTTCAATTCAACAATAATATTTATTCCTCTTTAAAAGATTTTGTTATGGGAAAGCCTTTGAGCCCCTTACTTGCGGGAATTTTCATTGATAGCCTAAAGAAATCGATTGTTGAACATTATTTAACCGTGTTAGGAATCACACGTTTGAAGGTAAGACCTCGTTAGTCCTCAGCTCGCACAAGTTTCTCAACTTCTGAGAGTTGGTGTTCGTATGGGGGCGACAGCTAATTAACAACAGACAGACATATCTTTGATTGGGTATTTCTTGTGTTGGTATAGATATGTGTTTTTACTTTTGGTATGTTTCACAGGTACCAAAAGACAATTAGACATTCTTTGATTGAATATTTCTTCTATAGGAATATATATGTGAATTCACATTTGGTATGTTTCACAGGTACTAAGAGGCAATTAGATATTTTTCTCAGGAATATTAAAGTAAAAGCAGGCGATTCAAACTCAATCAATTTTTTGGGATGGTCAATCAGTAGAAAGAACAACAAACATGATTTTTTAATTTATCCCCTACTTTTCCATACGGATATCTAATCATTGTGATTCAACCCATAAGTATTAACACAAAATGACATCCTATAATAGCATGATTAAAAGCCAATGTTTCTCTTTCAATAGATGATTTTATTAAAGAAACCATAGACAAAATACTTTTGAAAAAATTCTACGCAATAGCCATTTGAAACATTTTTTTATTGATAAGTTGGATAATCAGAATCAAAATTATAGAGCTTCAACATATTTTAGAAAAGCAATAGAAAAATTGGCATATAGAATAGATAAAACGTTGAAAAATTGGTTTGGAAATAATAAAGAAAAAACATATAAATTGGAGAAATCAGTAGTATATAAATTGAATTGTGGTACTTGTCTCAAAGTATATATTGGTCAAACCGGCAGAACATTTAGGAATCACACCCAAGAACATCATTTGAGCTGAGATATATAAACGTTTAGTAGATGCTCTAGGTAGTTATGAATGGGTACAGATCTAAGGAGGTAGTTCACATTGGTGATTACGTCGTATATATAAAAGTAAGAGTAAAGAATAAGTTTTGAGTGTATTATTTACTTTGAAGAAGAAAAATGAAATTTTCAAAATGGAGTTTGTGAAAATCAAATCAATTCCAGTGTAGTTTGTGACATCAATGATCCAAATGGGATTTTTTGCTAACTGGCTGCTAGTCAAAATATTATTTCTTCATAATTTCATTATGAAGTGAGGGCAGCAATGTTTCACAATGATTATGTTTCATATAATTTAAAGCAAGACATTCTTGCTTGAATTGACGGGATTTATTTTTAGAAAATAATAAATTTCGTGAAAGAGAAGTTCTGGCCTTTTTCTTCTTCATTTTCATAGAAAAAATATGGAAATATCTCAAAGAAAGAAAGCATTTGATCTCCAAATGAACTCTTTACATAGAATCAAAGAAGAAACTTTCTGAAACAAACTGGAAGAAAAAGTTAAAACAAATACTTCCATGTAAGAAAAACTATTTTTGAAACAACGACTTCCATGTGAACGTTGAATCATACAAATAAACAACAATCGCATATACTCACTCCCACCCCAAATAATACTGTATCAGAAAACAGGACGAAGAAGCCAACGAAAATGAAACATCAAAATAAAAGGATGGACATATCACGAAAAGGAAATAAAATGTATATAGAAAGCAAAGCAAAAACTATTCAGAACAAACTGAATAGAAGAAACAAGGGTTTTATATAATTCAGTGTTCAAATAGAAGTAGTTGTTTGGAAATCATTTTTTTACGTGTAATTTTTATGGAGGTAATTTTATTTAGAGGACTCTTTTTTCCAGTTTGAGTCTGAAAGTTACTTCTTTGCATGATATACATATTTGCGAATGTTTTATTCAGAAATTAATTTATATCAAGTAATTATTCCAAAAGTTTGTTTTTTATCACAGTATTCATGGTTTATATGGAAGTAGTTGATTTGATAGGGTTTTTAAGTGTGAAAGTTACTTACTGCATTATCCACACAATTTTGTAAAGAATTTATTTCAAAATTGATTGCCTTTGATTACTCATTTCTTTCACAAGAAACTCTTTCTTGTATTGATATCAGTTCGAACATCCTCGTCGGGTCCTCTGAATATGTCGACTACCTTTGTGAATATAAATTCGCGCACAAAAACCCATCAATCATTGTCTCAAAGTTTCTCATTGTGGTTAATAGGGTTTCAAAATATACATCCTTCCATGAGATGTGGTCAAAATTGAGAAAGGGTTCGTATGGGAATCTGGGTTATAATAATTCATTCGAAGGAAAAAGGTCCCTTCAGATAGTGAATTTTAATTTAATCCACTTGTTTTATGCATCTCCTGATACAAAAAGGTGTACAAAGGTAAACACCTGAACTAATTGAAATTTTCACTTCTCGTCCACAATCCGAAATTCCTTCTATTTAGTTATAATTTTTACATTTGTTCACATAGATCTTGATCTATTAGTCTGAAGTCTTCAAAAATGGTGAAAACTGAGGAAAAAAGTGAAACGAACCCAATAGAAAAGGAGGTGAATATGATAAAAATGGTTTATCTCGATTTCCGGCAAAACTACAGGTCCTATGGAAAAAAGGTAAATGGCAAAGTTATAGGTTATAAAAAGATCTACCACTTATCACAATATTTTTACATAACCTCAAAATTCATGTGAAAAATTCAAATAACCTAGTTTTTGGTTTTTATTTGTATCTTTTTCAAAATTATTTTTTCACGAAATTTGGTAAAAACTTACTTTTTCATGTCCCAAATACACTGTGATTTATTTGATTCAAAATATTCATTTTTCACTTTATTTTGACTTTATACCAAAAAGGCCTTATTTTCAATCGAAAATTTTTGCGTCAAAATATCAGCTTTTTTCAAAAAGTCGATGTGCTTTCTGTGTGTTGAAATATCTACTTTCTGATGGTGTGAAAAATAATTTACATTACAGTAGTAAATGTTCCCTGAAAAAGCAAATAATCGAAAATAACTCGAATTCGATTTTTCTTTAATCATCTATAATTCCATCAAAAAATGTTATTGCTGCAATTTTATCCAGTTAAAAAGTTTATGTATTAAATTCTAATTACATTCATCTCAGAGAAAATCTCATGAAATATAAATATACATGAAATCGTACTATTTACAGGTTTTCACTGCTTTGGAATACAAAATAAATTCAATCAACAAGAGAAAGTCATCATTAGGTGAAAAACCATCATTAATGGGTTTCGGATGAACTGTAGTTCATATAATGAATGAAGTATGATTCTCAATAGTTTCTCTTTCGATTATTCATGATTTACTAGGAATTATTATGTATTATAAATAAAGAAAAATGTTAACGGTACTGGGTAGAAGATAGTGTGATCATTACAGGAAATCAAGGTTAGTAAAGTTTACTGAAATAATAGAAGAGTTTGAAATAGGAGAATGCCTGTTAATCTGCCTACGTTTATCGTAGCAATATGTATAATGAATAAATGCTAAAGCAAATCGGCACCTGCAAGATCGAAAAGCCCACGGTTTGGACACCGCGAGATCAAATGTCTTGAGAGTGATGAAGCAGGTTGGTACCTGCAAGATCAAAAAGTCCTCGGTTTGGTCAAGATCAACTGTCTTGAGGAGGATGGAGTGGGTCGGAATCTGCATCTGTCTTGAAGATGGTGGCAATATCAAAGGGTCTGGGAAAAGTTCAAGATGTTTTGAAGGCTTTGTTTCAGACTATCACAGCAGATATGAAAAGGTAAAAATTTTGAAAAAATAGAAAATATTTTTCAAGCTAGGAAATCCACTTTCAACAACACTGGATAATGGTAGGCAACTCACCAGTCAGGAATAATTTTTTCGAAGGAAGACAATGAATGAAAGTGTTATCACCTTATTTCAGTAAACTTTTGATCATTTTTATAGCTTGAATATTTGTATAACCATTGTATATTTTACTTTATACTGTTTTTAATTTATGTTGTTTTGCACAATAACACACTCGAAATACGAGTGATTTCTTTTCTCGAGTGTGTCCATGTTTCGTGTTTATTTTACATATTGACTTATTTTTATTCACCCTTTCTCGAAACAAGTGTTAACTTATCGAGTATCATCATTTATAGTTTCGGAAAGCTGAATTAACTATCATTTCATTAGGTATCATATAGAGAAAATGAAAATTAAATGGGTTTTCCTGCGGCTGAAAAAGCAAATGCGCCACTGGAATCAATGAAGTCGCCCCGGAGCGCCAATTATTTTTATTGTTGTTTTTATTTTATTTTTATCGTTGTTTTAATAAAATGAATATTATGGGTGGGTGGTGGATATTGTAGGCGTATGGGGTGGGGCACCCCATAAGACACGGTTTCTGTAAACCGAACTAATAATTTTTTCGGGAATTCCTCCATTTCATTATATGTATAGTGATTAGGGCCGCAGAAGGGAATTATTTCGGAGTCTATAGGGTTGCTCAAAAAATGTGACATATCAAAGTTGTGTGTTTTCAAATAGAACACCCTCTATTTCGTGACATTTTTGAATAGGTGACGAAAAAATAATATCATTCCATATGAGGTACCACGTACCTTATTACTATAACCGTTCTCGAGTTATTGAGTTCTTTTTATGAAAATGATAGGTACAGTTGGAAACTGAATAATATCGAAAAGTATGGAAATCATCCATTCCAATTCTGACCATGTGTGAGAGAGATTTTGAGCTATTTATTTCGATAAAACC
Organism: Leptinotarsa defecta; assembly: GCA_015342085.1. Classification (NCBI taxonomy): domain Eukaryota; kingdom Metazoa; phylum Arthropoda; class Insecta; order Coleoptera; family Chrysomelidae; genus Leptinotarsa; species Leptinotarsa defecta. Next base: position 8,706 of record WOGO01003191.1, on the reverse strand, counting down.
CGTTTCTCCATATCATACAAATATTTGGCGGCACATTCTCCAGAAACTCAGACAGATATTCTCGTAAAAATTGTAAAAATTTCTGACCAATCAAGTTTCCATTGAAAAAGTATGACTCTATAACTTGTGTACCTGTAATTCCTCACCACACGTTAACATAGCAACTGTTCTGGTGATATAGAGTGCGGAAAAATGGGGATTCACATAACTATCATACCTAATGGAAGTTGTGTCTGTTTACTAAGCCATTGTTATGAAAATTATATTCATCCAAAAATAAGAAAGAATCTAAAAAATGTTCATCCTACAGAAGACATTTTGTTGATTCGTCGATGGAAGTCTATTTCATATAATACGAGTGAATCGTATGAGAGTTTTCTATGATTGATTCCATAATAAAACATTGATTTTTCTCAGCTCCAATGACAGGTTTTGGTCTATTTGCCTTGTCATTAGCTACACTTCCGGTCCTACGATATTCATGTAGAAATCGTTCGAAAACCAACTTGTCTGGACGATTTTGGTCTTGCTATTTTTTTTGAATACACCTTCCAAGCCGAAAGGCAATTCTCAAAATACTCACCAATTGCTAAAATCATATCTAGCCGCTCTTAAACGGAATAAGTTTCTATTTCCAACGGTGATAATTCAGTGAATGTTTTGAATAACGTACAACACAATAACTGTCAATAAAAATTCTTTCAACATGTTGAATAAATATCGTTTCAAAGCTATATTGATTCGAAGAATGCGTTGAAATAACAATTACTGTATGAGAAAGCCAATATATGAGAAAACTGTTTAAGGTTCTTATAGTGAATCTCAAGATGAAATGGAAGATAATTGTATTCAATATTGCTAGCCAAAAAAAAAACAGGGTGCTATTCGATATAACAAAATTCTCTTTGTTCGAAATCATAAAAAGTGACAATGATTTTCGAACATTATGTATATAATTAAGAAACTAACTGGTTTCATCGGAATCAATAACCCAAAAACATTTCTAATGCTTGGTTAGAATTCGAAGAGACGATTCATATACATTTCGCTATTGTTTAGTTCCCAATTGTACCTGACATTTACATATGAAAATCAATAACTGAAAAACGGTTATAGTTGAGTAATACATAGTAATTCATATGAAATCATATTATTTTGTTAGGATCTATCGAAAAGTACAACGAAATACAGGGTATTTTATTAAAATTAAACACTTTCTATATGTCACACTTTTTGGGGCCACTCTGCAGACTCCAAAATAGTTTCATTTCACAGCCTTGATCCACATACTTTGAAAAATATTTCATTTTATAAACGTGCCTTTTTTCCTCGTGGCTGGTTTTTCAATTGGAAACTTTTAAGTATATCTTCATATTCTGCGAATATAATTGGTGGACTCAACTACAAAATTAATTTTTCAAATTCACAACTTTTTCGCCAAATGCATGTTGACTACATATTGTAGTCGTACATATTGAAACAATGTAACCACTATTGGATGGGTAATTGAAAGACCTATTCAAAGTCCCCATTTCCATTCGAAAAACTGACAGCGTCCTTTTGGCGGAAAAGATGAATAGTATCGTTTTTCTTTTTGAAATATTTCTAAAATGATGTCTTCTTACGTAAACTTTGTACGACATCAAAATCTTCTCCATTTGCAATATTGAAAGGGGAGGTAGCTTTCTACGACCGCCCTGTATGACGTATATTTTCGGAAATCAAACGGAAATTTCTAATATAATTCGATTTCAAATTCATTGGTTCAATCCAATTGTTCCTTTAATTTTTTCATAGTGGTTTATGAGAGGAGAGGTCGCAGTTTGAAAAATCTGTTTCAAATCTGCTTTTTCCGTTAATCAGCTGTCGCCCCCATACGTCCATACGTCCATAGGTCTTACTTTTTAACGGGTGATTCCTAACACGGTTATAGGTTCCATAATTACTTGAATTATCAAATCCCTTGAATTTATGAAGCTTATTTCGACCTAGTTTCAGAATCTCATACAATAAATTTTTGAATAATTCAATGAAGTTCAGTGCGATGTGAAACTTTTTTATCAAATACTACGCATGTTTAAATTATTTCTGTAAATTTTTTCTTGCTCACAAATATTTCGTGAGCTCGAAGAAATTGAGGAAATACTTTTCTCAAGGAGTTTATCACTTCTATTCAACCAGAGAAGGTTGTTAGAAAATGCCAGGCATTTATTCAACATTTTGATACAAAATAACCATCAACAAATAGAATCGCATAAAATACTATCTTTATCAGATTTCAGTTTTCATTGTGATTATTTTTGTGGATATCAGAATGTATATTTGGAAGATACTGAAATGACTTACTAGTAGTATTTTTACAATATGTAAAGAGTCGGCCAAATTGGACACTTTCAAAGTGAAACTCCTGTTTTCAAATTGGATAGACGAAAACTGATGGTGGAAAGCGCATATCGGTATCTGTCATAGTTTTTGAGTTAGAGGATGTTTTTCTGAAATATTCATTTTTCGTAAATTTGCTGTGAGTTTTTCTTGTCAAAAATATCTTGTTTCTATGAAAATATTTCCTGAGCATTTTTATTACGTAGAATTCAATAGTATTGAAAACTCATTTTTTCGGGTGAGGTATTGATAGTTTTTGATGAAAAAGCAATTTTTTCAACGAGATAATCCTATAACGCACACTTTGATCAAGTAGGTTTTGGAGCGACGCGGCGATAAAACTGAAAGAAATTGTTCAGTAATAGCTATCAAATGATAAGAAAGCTTTTTACAGCAGTGATTGAAAGACATACTTTCAATGGAACTGATGGCAATTTATACTATATTTACCACTACTAAATAAAGTTTCAACAATAGAAATATACATGATAAAGAACAAACAATGAAAAATATTTTCTTAGAGAAGATGTTCGAAATGTCTACCAACTTCTCCTACATACAGGCGACACCTTTTCTGAAAGTTTTTGCTGAATAAATTAGTTCAACAGGAGTGAGATAAGTAAAACTTTGCATCACAGTCCCTTTTAATCCGTAACTAGAATTGGTCGGTAACTCACAAATGAGATCTTTCAACCTTCTCCAGAGGTAAAAGTCCGCAAGTACGTTAGGTCCGATAATTTGGTCAGCTAACGGTTGGCCATCTAGTTATCATCTAAATTTGCAGGAAAAAAATTGGTGACAATTGCTGTGCTGTGAGGCGGAGCCCCATCTTGTTGAAAATATATTTTTTTGAGCTCCATTAGTGGAAATCCATCAACAAGGGGTTAAGATGTTCTGGCTTGAAATTTTTTAATATCTCTGTAACAGGCCCATAATTCCACTCCTTAAAACACGTGCCCACACTAAATTCTAATCCTTGACTTCTCTGCTTCACAATAAAATGAGGATTTTGTTGTGCCCAAGTATAAAGTTGTAGCGATTGAAAATGCCGGTACTGCTCATACAAACTTCGTCTGTCCAAATACAATTTAACGAAAAATCACGCACTTGGTTACAACTTTTCAGGAACCAGTTGCAAAAAGCTATGCGGAGTTCAAAATCTCTTGGTCAGAGTTGATGAACTCTGCTAGTCCTATATGGCTTGAATTTGTGTTTTTTCAATATTCTCCTAACGTTAGTTCTAGGTAGGCCTGTTGATTTTTTGAAATTTCGCGTTGACGTTTTGGGATTATTTTCAACAACTGCTAAATAACAAAGTAATAGATAAGTACTATTCTGATTATTCGCATATTGATTTCAATTCAAGTCCTCGGTCCTCGATTGAAGACAAAATGTGAATAACCAAGAAAATCACTTGATGAAAATAACTGCGTAAACGGTACTGACGATGTCCAATGGGCTGAAACAGCTGCCTACCGGTGGCTCCTAAATTGAAATCAATATGGGAATGATCAGAATTCTACTTTTCCATTTATCTTTTTATTTTCATGGAATTATTTTCCAGCAGTTCGACTGCATTAACCTTTCTCCATTATACATATTATACATACCTATTATACATATTATATATATTATACATATTATACATATTTACATATGAATTGTACTTTTCCATTTATCTTTTTATTTTCATGGAATTATTTTCCAGCAGTTCGACTGCATTAACCTTTCTCGATTATACATATTATACATTTTATTCATATTTACATATTCCTTTCTGCTTGTTCAAGAGTAAAAGTTTTCATTGTTTTCTAGTGTTTTTGTGTTCTCGAGATTGATGTTGTGTCTTGAAGAAAAGGTGGTGACTTTTCCCTTCACTGATATTGTGTTTTCTGGTGGTACATGATTCTTTGGATTACGGAGCATAAACTTCATTTTACGTTACGGTACCAATTTTTTTACTATGCTGTGTTGTCAGAGAATTCTGCTGACTATGTCTGTGGTTTCTTTAACATATGGTGTAAGGCTGTTTTGACTGGTGTGTCTTTGATTTTCTACTGTTTCTACAGAAATAGCACAGTTTTCGCTGAGTTCGATATTATTTGAAATGCCAATAGCTAAACTTGTGTAATAAGTTATTTGAACCTTTCTGAGTTGGACAGGTAATTATATCAAAAGTAAATAATTTGTTTTCTCCATTTTATAATATATTAAATTTTTTACTCTATTTGGAAAATGAAAATTATAGAATGAACATCTTTGAAGAGATGATTTTATATAAATATAATCAAAATAAAAAAACTAAATTCTTTAATTTTTTGATCTAGGTTATTCTGCGAGTGAGTGAGTTTGTTTATGAACTCATGTGAATCAACAACACTCAAAACCAATTATGAGACTCAAAGAGTTTTCATCTGTTTCATTCGACATTTACTGATTTCATGGGTAGCAAAACTTATGGTTGAGACAATTGGTCGCACCTATTTGTCAGGATTGTGAATTTTCGGTAGACCGTATATTCTGGAAACTGTAGGATTATAAACATGTAAACTTCAGTTCGAAGCCGATGAGGTCAAATTTTGACACTTCTTTTCACTTCTGAAACCACCTTAGGCAATGGGTTCCTTGGTTATTCATTATAGAGATCAGTTGAAACTTTATATTCATGAGGAACACCGATGCTTAATCACACACAAGTAGCATCATTTCAAATTAATGCTTCAGTTATGCTATATTGTTTTTCACAAGTACTATGAATTCGTAATGAACAAAATTTTCAATATATTGAAGAATAAACATTATTATTATGAACTCTCTCTAGAAAACTGGGTTCTCTTGTAATGTCATAACTATCGTTCTCTGTTGATCCACACAAATTATTATGTGTGATGGAATTTACCAAATATTAGAAATTACAGAAGATTCGCCATGGAAAGGCAATAACATAGCGCTCGAGAAAATAGAATTCAGTATTTCATGACTATTTTATTTCACCGTAATTTCAACAATGAGCCTTCCATTTTCATCGTGTAAAATTACGTTCTGAATCCAAGAGAAGCTATCAAAATTCGTAGATCACATTACACACGTACGAACATTTACTCCATAAAATATTTTCCGCGATATTAAGCTGAAGCGTAACTAATCTAGTTACATAGAAGGGTCTCGGATTGCTCTCTGTCTCGTCATTTGTTTTCACTGTGATGAACAAAAGACGACGCCATGGCTCCCTTGATTAATCTACATCATAAACAACAAGTAAATAATGAAGAAAAGAGAGGTCTTTTTATAAATTTTTCTCAATGATACTGTTCCTTGGTTCACTTGAAATTTGGCAGATCTGAAAAATAATTTTGGATATGATAAGATTTGAATAAAACTAGATTTCATCGACTCGACTATATTCTTAATGATAGGTTGTTTCAGAAGTTTAGTATGTTTGAATGTTATGTGTTTTTATTGCTCCATATCTCAATATATATTTGTTCTACTGTGTCGTATATACTGATCGACAGAGACTTTTGTATATTGATGCTATCCATTTTCTCGTCCTTTTTCAGTTTATCACTATATGATGTCGTTAAGCAACTTTTGGCCAATTTTTCTCTACGAATTATAATTGTGTTAATGTGTTAATGAACTGTTCGGCGTTGATTTGTGAAATTTCGTTCCGGAGATTTTAGCTTCAAAGATAAGCCCCCAAGTGGTCGACCCTACAGTAATCCAAACGGTGCGTAGGATGACGAAAGGGGCATCAGCTTTCATGCGATTTTTGATGATTCAAATCGTATTGGAAAGGTCAAAAAGCTCGAGAAGTAGGTGCCCATGTATTGAACGATCGAAAGAAATTGTTAAGTTTTGAGATTTGTTATACATTGCGTTTGCGCAACCAAAACGGTATTTTATGGATCGGATCGTCACGTGGGATGAAAAGTGAATTATCTAAGGCCACAGGAGACGATGAACCACCCAGGCAAGTGTCTGGGTGGGAAGTGTCAAAGGCGAAAACCCACCGAGAAAGACCATGGTTACTGTATGGTGGTCAGCGGCAGGTATGATTCACTATAACTTTCTGCAATCGGGCCAAACCATCACAGCAGAGTCTTATTGTGAGGAAATCTATGAAATGTACTGAAAATTGCGTTAGCAGCAGCCATCATTGGTTCTGATTCTGCTCCTTAACATAACACCCGTCCGCACGTTTCACCAATCATCGTCCAAAAATTAATCGAATTGTTCGTCAAAGTTTTATCTCACCTACCATACTTCCCAGTCCTTACCATTTTGCAATCAGTGTTACTTTCTCACATTGGATAAGAATTCAGTTATATATTACAGTTTGACGTAGACTCATTTCTCAAGAGAAAGATTAAACTAATCTTCCTTTTGAAGATGATCACTTCGTGATCGAAAAGATTAAACTAATCTTCCTCTTGAATATGATCACTTGGAGATCGAAACACGTGTCGAGGTGTTAAAATAACGGTTTGGTGTTGGAATAAAACTCCAGTAATACAACCTAAGGCAATGTTTGGACTCAATGTGCTACATACAATGCCATTATTCGGAATGCAGTGGAATAAACCATTGTGATGAATTTGTCTATTCTATAGATAATATGAAATAGACAACTTTGCTACCATTCAACCTACTTTCTATAACTTATTATTTACGTAATCTACATATACTATAGAATTTGAATGGAAGAAGAATTTTTCATTTCACATAATAGCAAATTCGTTCAAATTGTTACTGGCTAGTGTCACATTTCTTTTCCAAACATAAGAGAATCTGCAATGAAGAGTTTGTTCTTGTCCAAATCCTTTTCGAATTGTCATCACAGAATGATATCGTTTCTTTTCTTGTCTAATACGGGACAAGAGGATGTTTTTCTCCTGAAAGAAAAACAGAGAAATTGGGTCGTCTTGATAAAGACAAGATAATCTGAGAGAGGATAAGAGAAGTTGAGAGAAATTTCATAAAAAATCATTTTGTTTCTTATGCGAGTAGAGGATTGGTTGTCGGAAAGTACATTTTCAGAAAGTTTATTCCATCAAAAAAAAATCCCGTGGGTCAAGTCAGACTGGATATAAAAATAAAAACTCCTATGAGAGTGAAAAATGCAACTTCAAAAGTATCATTTTCTTTGGCGGTATTCTATCATGAATGCCGTCTATTAGTCTTGGATTCAGATTGTTACTTCTCGATCCCCCGAAAAAGTTTGATGAGGGTGGACAAAAACTTGAGTCCTTGTAGCCGGTACTGGCGATGTTTCAAAAAACCTAAGGTACCGTAGGGTGTGACGGAATTAAAATAGCAAAATTCCAATTGTAACTGCAAAAAATGATTGTTGTGTACTCGGATAACCCCACCATATTCAGTTATAATTATTATTATAAGCATATATCAGAATGATGAATACAGATAATCCAATCCACATAATCCAATAAAGAATAATGATGAACAACTCGATATTTGTTTGAGCATTGCTTTAAACGGAAAAACTAATATTAGGAGTATTAGTGGAGAGACAGAGATCGGCAGAGAAAATGTAAAAAAAATTTTGTACAAAAATAAATTCCATCCCCATGAGTCGAAGTTCATACACACCCTTGAAGGAAGAGATTTTGGTAAGTAGGAGATTTGAGCCAGTTCTAAGCCTCCCCCCACTACTATGTCGTATTAATTGCTTTCTTTTCGTTGTTTAGTAACATAAAGGCGATGTGACCTTGAAGTGTCTGGTGCATGGATCGTTCAGAATTGTTTTCGTATGAGATTTTGTGTGTGTGTGTGTGTGTGTATGTGTGTGTGTGTGTGACATAATGACGTAATTACATTTGGTTGGTGTGTGTGTGTAAGAATGCACGGTACAGGGTTTCATCATGTGCTCTATGTACAAATATACGTCTGCATACTTCAAAGATCCTCCAAGTAATGAATGTTCCATCCGTGTGAGCCCAGCAAGTAGTAGTGGTGTGACGTCACAGCAGCAACCTTTCAGCGGTAAGAGAGCGAGATGTTCACTCCACGACGTGTGGTTTAGTAATGCGTATTCATCGATGTGACATAACGCATCGCTCTACCCTCGCTGTCGATGGTGATGCGCAGGCGGCGAGGACTGTGTTAACGTCTGCCCTCTACAACAGCATAACGACCACTTTCTGATCGTATCGACATCTGTTAACGCATCCAGCTGGGGGGTGGGCTTGGCTGTGACGTCAGGCATCTCTAGTGGGTAGCAACTAGTAACGTGAACCTTTCACGGTTTAATGGTGGGGGTGACTCGTGCTGTTCAACATGAAAGAAATGCCTGGCACACTATGA
>WOGO01003190.1:0-14669 GCA_015342085.1 Leptinotarsa defecta | reverse complement strand
TCCCTCGAACATTGATAAATAACTCATAATTTTATCACAACTTCCTCAAGCACGTTATTTTAGGTAACATCCCTCCGCCTTCGGCGTCGGGATGTTACCAAATAACGTGCTTTCGAAAACTGTGATAAAATTATTTCGTTAGTTATCAATGTCCTTGGGATATTATAGCTGATAATTTTGCCTATCAAAAAAGAGCTGAAAAATAATACAATAGTTATCTTACGTTCCGGATGCGGAAATCTGCCTTCGTCTTCAGAGTTTGACAAAATTTAAGTTTATACGCAGTTTTTCCTTTGCCGATTCTCTCCATTTTCCAACTTTCTCGACAGATATCAAAGGAGTTTTCAAATGTGTGTATACTTAAGGAAAATTCACAAAGCAAAATAAAACTTTCAGTATCTGAGGAACTACATTGATCTTTTTCTGGAACTTATCTTTTTGGATTTACATAAACTAACTGATAAATAGTGGAATAGTTACAGTTCCGTTTATACATAGAATATAATACAAGCACTGAGAAATTACGAAATCTCTTACCTCATCCTGATATTCGTCGAAGGGATCCAGATTTTTTCTGAGTGTTCCAGAAAATAAAACAGGCTCTTGAGGTATTATGGAAATTTTCGATCTGAGAATTTTCAATGACACAGTCTTCGTATCAACATCATCAATAAAAATGCTTCCTTCGATATCAGCAAGTCTGAACAACGCCTGGATCAGAGATGATTTACCAGCGCCTGTTCTTCCAACTATTCCGATTTTTTCTCGAGGTTTGATTTCGAACGAGAGATTTTTCAGTACGTGTGGATCATCTTTCGAATACCTCAGAGATAAATCAGCGAATCTGACTTTTCCCGCATCTGGCCAGAAAATTGGAGGATTCACAGTGTTGGTATCTCGTTCTGGCACAATGTCTGCGTATTCTTGAATCCTTTCCACTGAAGTCATTTGGTTTTCCAGTTCACTCCACTGCCTAATGCCCCACTGGAACATTCCCGATAAGGACATTGCTTGGGTCAGGGATAATCCCACGTTGCCACCAAATGTTTCTGTGAAACAAAAGCACAAAAATTTCTTTCTTCACTTGATAGTGTACAATATGTCGAACATGGAAGCCAATCATCACCTAGATACCTCAGGTGTTCCTCAAGGATCTAACATTTTGGCCACCTATGTTGCTCATATTCATGAATAATTTATTTATTGTTCTGCATTCTGACCATTTTTTATCTGCAAATAATCTGAAGTTATTCAGCTCAACAACTGATTTGAATGATTGTATTACAATTCAATCAAAAGCTGAGAACACTAAAGGTCTGTTGCTCCGGAAATTATATAAAACTCAATATTTCCGAAACTGGTGATGTCATTCTCCCGAAAATATAACCCAATAACTTTAAAAAATTTATTTGGACTGGGCGATATTTGATAAAAATCCATATTAACAATAACAACATTTTCGCTCGAAGAAGCTATTTTGCAAAATCGTATTATTGTTAAACTCTCACTGTACTTATAATGTCCTCGAAAAATGTTTGACTTTCAAAGATTTGGAAATCAAATTCGACAGTGAGTTTACCTTGTATGATCATTAACAAAGCTGTTACCTATTATTGGATAGAACTGAACGATACTGAAATACTAAATGCATTTTCTATATGTTTAAAAACCCATATTAACCCCAACTGATACTATAAGGTTTTCTATAATAGGGTTTTTCAAAAAACTATACGTGTTTCATTATGAACAGCTTTCTCATTCTCGCTTGAGAAAGCTTTCAATACACCCCAGAGCGGAAAACAATACTGGTGTCTCATCTATACCGTAGGAATACCGCAGATGGTAATATAGCACACTCCTAATTCTGCGTTTTGTGAATGGGTATAGGCTGAGGTCAGATATGCAGACAGCATATGCTTAACGATCTCAGGTGCCTCGTGGCAGACCCTGCATCTAGTGTCAGAAACCATTATACCCATCTCTAACCTACGATAAACCAATATGTTGAAGTTATCATCCTGGCAGGCCATGTTGAATCCCTCGGTTTCCGACTTTGACCTGAGAAGAGTAGATGAACTATAGGGATTCTGTGACAGGAAGTGGCTAATCAGTGTTTGTGATGGCGTTATCGCTGTTTGAGAGATAACGCCACCGCAAACACTGATAAGCCACTTCCACAAACAACCTATAGTTCATCTACTCCTGACCTCTGCCTTTCATGGTGATGGACCATGCAGATGAGGGGATCCAAACTTCTGATGACTTAACAGGCTCCAGTGAAAAACCATTCTGCAACATAAACACTCTAAACTTAAAAATCTATGGCCTGCCAGTTGCCGGCAATGTAACCGTCAACCTTCTGCATTTATCTGGCCAGTATTTCTGCCTTGTGTCAAGCTGGTGTGACCTTGAGATTCTGAAGTAGACAGGTCATCATTTCTCCAGAGACTCAGATTCAGAAAAATAATTTTAACACAGTGGTCTGTATAGAGTCTGAGGAGCTCGAAGAGAAGATCTCGATTTTTTCAGCTCTCTTCGAACAATATTCGTCACACAGAGAGCTGACAACTCCACTACGAATACCGTCTTGCTATGATGATCAAAGAGAACTATATCAGGTTTATCAGCTCTCCACTTGAAACAGAAACTACAGATATGTAAGATATAATAATACAGAAAGTTTTGTAAGATCAGTGAGAAAATGGAAAAATTATCGAAATAATTCCAATCGAAAAGATCTGATGTTAAAATTTTCATAATTGAATATTTGGAGTCCACTCATTTCTTTAGAGATGTAGGTTTAACTTGAGATAATGGTTGTGAACGCAGACGTATATTTGAAGATATAACATCTTTTGCATAGAAAGTGAGAAAAATATCTAGAGAATATATTCCCAAGTTTAAAACTTTTTTAATCATTTCAGGTTCAAAAGTACCAAAAACATTTTCGTGTTGGAGATGGTGATAAAAGAACAGATAATTGAAAGATGGTGACAAGAACAGTCTATCTACTGACTAGAAGAATAATGAGTTCAGTATAAGCGTAACCTCTTTGTGGTCTGGAACAATTGTTCATTTAGCTATGAATTAGCATTGTACGAATTTTTCATTAATCCGTAAGTATTTATTCAACAACTTACCGCCTTTTAGAATCAATATGCTGACTAATACCAGAGCAACAAAGATGACGCAATGCAAATCTAACCAGAATCCAAATCCTCTATTGGCTGTTAGAAACATGAAATATGCTGAACTGTAAGCATCTTGATAATTATCAAATTCGTTGGTTAGGATTTCTTCTGCTTCAAAAGCTCTGATGGTAGTTATTCCTTGAAGAGACGCAGCGAGATGGGTGTATATTGGACTGCGAGCTGGAATAACAGAATTTATGTTGAACTTCGATAGCCAAAAGTACGATTTTCATGACATATCTAACTTAATTAACTGAAACTATTTTGATTACTAAATTGAAACTTACTTATGGCTTCGACACGCTTTATGTTTCTGCTTGACACTAGGAATTTTTTTCTCAGGATATAGAATATGATAAGGATTATCATAGTTGGTGCAATAATCCACGGATTTAATGATGCAATCACCAAAGTTATAGCAACAACAGTTAATCCAATCTGAAAAAGTTGTCAATTTGAAATACAGTTCAAACATGTAATCTAAATGTTCATACTCACTTGTATAGTGTCTACAATAGCAATAGGCAATGTTTCATCTACTGTTCCGATATCTTTGGAGAATCTGTTGAGAATTCTTCCGGACGGATTGGTGTTGAAGAATCTCATAGCAGAATATACGATCTTGCTAAACATCAAATTATGTAATCTGGTTGAGGCAGTCATACAGTATCTGAAGAATGATATGGATCTTGTGACAGTTAGAAACACGGCCATGAATACTAAACTACTGTAAATTCCAATCGTAATATCTTTGGTTAAGAGGGAATCGAAGATATTGTCACTATATTCTCCCGTAGTTTTTGATATAGCAACATCTGTATCATTGAGCTTCGTGAAGGTGGATTTTGCTTTACCATTTGCAACCCTCCACTGTTCCAAATTAACCCTAACACACAAAGTTTCGGTTATAAAGTTTTCGTAATAATCTACATATAAATATAATTTTTTACTTACCAAATAGTTAGGAAATAATCAGTCATACTACCAAATGTTTGTGATAGTAAGAATAACGAAAACAAGACAATTGTTTTACACCAATTTCCACCAGCTTTCAGGTAACTACTGTACACGTGCCAAGTAATGATCCCACTAGCTCTTTGCTCCCTTTCCAGAGATATAGCAGGTGCATCTCCTTTTTCATTTTTATCTTTCTCCTCAATTTTGGACAATCTGCGGATTTCCCCCTTTTTCTCTTCTTCTTTCGATTCGGCCAGAAGCTTAGTGAAATCACTGCCAGAGTTCTTCATTTCCTGATAAGTACCCGACACTCTCACTTTTCCATCCTCAAGCAGGTAAATGCAGTTTGAGTTTCTGAGAAACTGAAGTTGATGTGTTACCAACACAACGCATTTGTTCTTCAAATATCCACATATACATTCGTTAAATAGCTGTTTTCCAACATGGGTATCAACGGCAGATAGGGGATCATCCAGCAGATAGATATCAGCTTCTTTATAAACCGCCCTAGCTAAATTGATTCTAGCTCTCTGTCCACCACTTAGAGTGACTCCTCTCTCCCCCACCAGTGTTCTGTCGCCATAAGGGAACAGAGTGAAATCCCTTTGAAGAGCGCATACTCTTATCACCTCGTCGTATTTTTTCTCGTCATACTCCTGCCCGAACAAAATATTCTGCCTGACGCTTCCTCCGAATAACCAAGGCTCTTGCGAAGCATATGAAGCGCTTCCAACAATATCGATAGAGCCTTCCACGGGAGCTAATTCTTTCAATATGGCGTGAAGAAGGGTTGTTTTACCGCCCCCCACAGGGCCTACAACGGCAATCAGCTGCTTGGATGTTGCTTTGAAATTGATGTTTTCCAGGGTGCTTTCGTTCAACGACTTCAACCATTTAACAGATACATTTCTCAGCTGAATCCTAACTTCTTTTGGTTTCGCGTCTGAATGTTTTTTCTCACTGACCCCATTCGGTAAATGCCCACTACCCATCATCACGTTTCTGGGAAGCTCATCGTACAATAAAAATGTTTGTATTCTCTTCACAGAGACTTTTGTTTCAGCGAACTGGGTTGTAGCCTGAGGAAAGAACTGCGTTACTGCTACCCTCAAGACGTTGTAGAATGAAGAGACCGTGTATGCGTAGGTCGCGTTGAGCGGGTTTCCGGTGAAGACATATGTTAGAACACATAGGCAGACTGCAGATCTTGTCATTATGACATTACAAGACATCATGATAGCTCGTATTGTAGATGTGGCTCGAATTTGACCAATTTCTTTTCTGAAAAAGGGCCAGAGATAAATATCCAGAATGAATGATCAATATAAATATTGAAAAAGCAACAAAAAAAAATTAGATGAAGCCGACAACAAAAGCTTATTAGTTGAATATTGAACGGGTCATTTTTTAGAGTTCACCATTACATCTGTAATGGAGAAGATGAAAATACCCAATATAGGTCGATGAACAACTCTTATCAGATGAATTAGGCTTCCTGAAGAAGTTCCTGAAAAGGTTCAAATTGGGAGATACATTCTTTTACAAAAAAAATGTGTGCGTCTCTGGACGCCCGACAGAAGTGACAACTTAAACTAATGTAAGTTGAACTGTTTAATATTGAAATTAATTGTTTAACTTGAGAAAATCTTAGGTTATTACTTTAATATTATGTATATTGATATGATGATACGAGGAAAGGTTACTTATTATTTTATTGATTATTTTGTGTATGTACATATATTATGGCTACCTAAGCCAATTAATAATGTACATACCCAAAATTAGTATCATTATTTCTAAGCCACGTTTCACATAATGAAAAAATATTACGTGCCTGCTGGTTCGATTTTTATAATACTGTCAATAGTATATGTATATCGCACACTAAACACTGAGCGTCTATCCGACGAGAGAGGAGGAGCCCGCCCTCCGCTGACTTATGCGTGAGAGAAAGGGAAGCCAGACAAACTGGCGCCGCAACGCGTTAGGTAACGAAGCGGTTTACTCTCATATAAGAAGTTATCAGTTCAAAAAGAAAAAGAATACATTGATATTCTGTGAGAAAAATTGAAATTTACCTCATTTTCTCAACAGACTTCTTATACAGAAACCTAATGTTTGACGAAACGAATATACGTCTCTTTTACAATATTTGTGGTATCAAATATACTAGAAACCGATCCACCAACCACCAATCATAGAAATATCGTATAAGTTGTGATCTTTGTCACTATTTGAATTTTATTCATTTCTGATGTATTTATTCAAAACTCCAATGCTTGATTTCTGTTTGGGGCACTGCCACAAAACCCAATTTGAAACCCTTTATTTTTTCATTGTTCAAACGAAGAAAAGTTTTCTCACTCAGTGACAAAACATAAATATAACCATTCCAATATTTCTTATACTGGTAATTCTAATAATCATGACCACCTCATGAAAATCAAGCTATTTAGAATTTTTTCCAAATACACACTAAAGTTTGTAAAAATTTATTATGCTTTGCTGGAATAACAATTTACAATAGTCTGCCAAAATATATAAAGAACAATAATTCCGCTGCTCGAAAAAACTGATTCAGTATATTTTTTATACGTTGAAGATAATGAATAATTCCATGAACACGAAAACTTTTGGATTTCTTCTGGTTTTACTGAGCATTTATAAATTGATGTTTTTCTCATTGTTTCATATTTGTTATTATATATTATTTCCTCTTGTGATTATTAAGTTATTTATTGTTGAATTGGTAATGAATGGAAATTTTCGAAAAAAGGTAAATTCAATGGTGAATAATGTCATATTTGGGAAACACTAGAAATTTTCAATATTTATGAATACTTTCAATAACAGAACAGTTAAATGCTTTTCTCAAAAATCGAGTTTCTTGAATGTGGAAGGAAAAATCACCACCTAGAGTGGCATTCAATGAGTTCGGTTTTATGATATCACAATCTGGAATGTAATGCGCTTGTTCTTCAATAGCTGGCACAATTCTACAGGAGACATATGTAATAGTTTGTTATATTGTTGTTCCCATAGTTGAATGGTGATGAATTATATCTGTAGACAGAATTGAAAAAACATTGGATATCGGTAGAAAACTTTGTGCAAAGTATGAAAAGCTTCGTATAGGTATATGTTACAGATAAAGCAAAAATTATATTACTAAAAAAATTGAAGAGCATATGAATGCAATTTCTCAGTTAATATTCTCACACAGTAGAGTTGGGAAAAAAATTTGAAATATTGTTTGTGTTCAATTCTCAGATTCTTCAGGTGAAACATTTGACAAGTAATAAAAACGTATCAACATAAAAGCTACGATGACCGCTGTACTAATGTTATATGATGTCAAGCCATTTGAAGCGATTGCAAGAAACGTACAAAGATATAATTCTGAATTCGAATTCATTATTCGAACTGCATATTGCTTTTCAAAGTCTTTCTTCGTATTTACAAATTCTTCATTATTTCTTCTACTCACTTTCTAGTTATTTCGACTAACTTTGTGAATGGTTTCTCCCACGTATACATTTTAATGACTTGTATTCCAGAAATTATTTCATTCATCAGTCGTACTCTCTCATCCGTGCAGATGGCAGTCCGTAATCTGAATTTGGAGGTTAGTTTGGCCATGTACACTATAACATATGAGGGTTTGGTAATATTGATTCTTCAACTTATGCGTTACCTGTTATCAAATCAAATCAAAATAAACGTCACCGCTTTAGAAATCAGTTGGTTATCATTCTATGTTTCACTTTTAGAACTGTTTGATTTTGTTATTACTTCAGATCAGTGTTCACGATAATACAGTACATTCGCGTGAAATGGAAGATTTTTATTAGTAAATTCATATCACAATGTTTTGTTAAAAAAATATATGAAAACTATTATATTTAGAATATAGTCTATACACAAAATAGTCTTATAGTGACGTTGAGGTAGTCTTAGAAATATAACTTTCTTCGGCAATCGACTGTAGATTTGCAGCCATTGCCTGGCCAGTTTGTTTCACTAATCCATAAAAGACTCCGTTTTCATTCTGTAACAAAGAATGCGGATGGTCAAATTCCACAGATTGCCCAGCATCCATCACTAAAACCCTATCTGAGTCCATAATAGTGTGGAGTCTGTGTGCGATGGTTAGTACAGTACAAGTGGCAAACTTTTGCCTTATGGTGCTTTGAATCAAGCCATCGGTCTGCGGATCCACGTTGGCGGTTGCCTCATCTAGGACTAAGATTTTATTGTTCCGTACTATAGCACGAGCGAGGCAAAGAAGCTGTCTTTGTCCCACGCTGAAGTTGGAACCGCCTTCAGCCATTTTACTGTCCAGACCAGCAGGAAGTTCATCTACAGTATTTTTCAGTTCTACTTCTTCCAGTGCATTCCACAATTTCTGTAAGTAAATATGAGGCTATCAAAAAATGAAATGTAATGACGTTTAGAAAATAAATCAAAGTTCGAATACGAAAATATAAAAATAGAACATTTTCAGTTCGAAGAAAAAGTTCTCGTATGTTATGGACATACGTTGGTCGAAAAATAATCATTTTTAGGTTTTCAGGTGCAGGTACATGAGAGATGACTAACAACATGTTTGGGAAAACAATGAATATTTTGATAAATGGATTCAATGAAAAAATGGATATCGCTTTTACTGATGTTGAAGAAGGCAAGGAAAAATATTGTATTCCTAAAAGATTTGAAATTTCTGAACAACGGAATAAACAATATCTCTTATCGAATTGTGAAATAATTTCAATGAACTTATCTGATATTTCTTTTGCTGAAATGAAACATGAGTCAACACAACGTATTCACAATCTAATGGATGGAAATTATCAACTACATTTATATGTTTGGTACAAAATCATGAAACATAAATCGATTAGGGGACTACTTTCACTGAGTTAATTCATATTATAACAAACTATAAAGTCAAAAATTTCTCACCTCATCCTGATGTTCATCGAAAGGATCCAAATTTTTCCTGAGTGTTCCGGAAAATAGAACAGGTTCTTGGGGTATTATAGATATTTTTGATCTGAGAACTTTTAGCGAAACGGTTTTTGTGTCAACACCATCTATCAAAATGCTACCTTCTATATCTGTTAATCTGAACAGCGCTTGTATGAGAGATGATTTGCCAGCTCCCGTTCGCCCGACTATCCCAATTTTTTCTCTTGGTTTTATTTCGAACACGAGATTCTTCAATACAGGAGGATCTTCTTTGGAATACCTGAGGAAGACATTCAAGAACTTGATGCATCCTGCATCTGGCCAGCATATTGGCGGTTCTTTAGTGTTTGTATCTTGTTCTGGTATGATGTCTGCGTACTCTTGAACCCTCTCAACAGATGTCATTTGATTTTCAAGTTCACTCCACTGTCTCATTCCCCACTGGAACATGCCTGATAACCCCATCGCTTGAGTTAGAGATAATCCGACGTTGCCACCAAAAGATTCTGCGAAAGAATTACTATTAAAGTAGGTTCATAAGATTGCAGGCACATACTTCATGAGGACCATCGAAAATGTAAGAGATTTTGGCAATTGTTACTAATTTATCGAAAGAAAAATACTAACCACTCTGTATGAATAATATACTAATTAGTACTAATCCAATGTACAAAACGCAGTGCATGTCCAACCAGAAACCAAAGCCTCTATTGGCAGTTAAGAACATAAAATATGCCGAAGTGTAGGCGTCTTGAAAATTGTCGAATTCTTTCGTTAGAATGTCCTCTGCTCCAAAAGCTCTGATAGTTGTTACACCTTGTAGGGAGGCGGTTAAATGAGTATACATTGGACTACGTGCTAAAAAATAATGATGATGTAGGTATTTTCATTCCAATAGACGAAAAACTGCATTAATGTTAATATCTTGCTGGGGTAAGAAATATTTGAAACCTATTTTTTGTTTATCTACACACCACAACTTTTTGCACTTTTCGAGCTAATCATCTACTCTGTTGATTACATTTTTTGTTTGGATGTAGACAGAAAATTCAACAATTTACTTGGCTTTACTTCGAGATGAATAAATTGGATGTGACAGTCCCATGAGAGCGATTAGGGAATTAGATAACTAAGTAGGCATTTGTATCTCAAAAAATATATACAGTATGTTTATGGGATGAATAACTCAGCAGACATATACACAGGAATCCTAAACAGTGATAACATTAAAAGTGATAATATTAACAGTAATAAAATAAACAGTAGCAATCAGTAATGAGTTTTCAGAACGTTCATCAATACGTTTATTCAAATTTATTTCAATTTCATTTCATTGTATGATTTCATTCCAGCATAATAGATTGTTTACCTACATTTCTATTGTTTTTGAGTATTTGTTAATTATTTGAGAATCTGGATAAATAATCATGTTGGTCGCTATTCATTTTCAACAGTAGATTGGAATATCGTTACTTTTTACTGAATGAATGAATGGGACAATTTTGAATGAATGTGATGAAGTCCATTGGGTTTAAATTTTTTTGTTCATGGTGATCGAGCTTATACTTTTCTGTTCAACAAATAACGTGAATTTTCATTTTTTTC
This sequence comes from Leptinotarsa defecta, assembly GCA_015342085.1. NCBI lineage: Eukaryota > Metazoa > Arthropoda > Insecta > Coleoptera > Chrysomelidae > Leptinotarsa > Leptinotarsa defecta. Next base: position 3,948 of record WOGO01003190.1, on the reverse strand, counting down.
AAATAAATATTTATATATTCATCAATTTCTATTTTGTACCCTCCAAAGTAGTCCCCCTCAGATATAATACACTTATAGCAGGGTTTTTTCTAATTTTGAAGCGGTTCTGATATGGACTTTTTGGCTTGTCCTTGAACTCTCTCGGCGATTCGGTTTTTAAATCCTAAATCGTCGCAAAAAGCCGTCCTATTATGGGTCTCTTCAATCTTGGGAACAGAAAAAAGTTGCAGGGGGGCATATCTGGTGAATTAGATTTTTTCGAAATGAACATGAACGAAGATTTCACGAAACATAACAGTTTGTGAATATATGAACCAAGATGAAATTTCATGAAGATCATTCAACAAAATGCATTTGTTTTCTTGTCTATTATATTATAGATGTATCATTAGCATGTTTATTTTTCTAGATAAGAGGAATCTATCTTTATGTGTAACTGATAGTATATCCCCGATGACGTCAAATTAGTTTGTTCTGCAGTTTGGTGTGGGAATGATATAGTACTACCAAGTTGCAGATATTAAGAAATATCATTTTCAGCTCATTGTTTTTCGGTTCGAAATATCATGACATTAAAAATAATAAATACTTACTGATGGCTTCGACACGTTTTATATTTCTACTTGACGCAAGAAATGCTTTTCTTATATGATAAAATATTGTCAATATGATCACAGACGGTATGAGGGTCCAAGGGTTCACTGTAGTAATCACCACAGTTATTCCTGTAACTGATAGGCCAATCTAGAAAAGACGGAAGACTTGTTAAAACTTTCCGAAACCATGGTGAAGTTTGAACTATAAAAAGTAACAATTTGAAAATTTCACATTATCAATATCTTAGTTACATGTCAATTTTATTATCTAGGGGCTCAGTTTCAAGTTATATTTTAAGCCTTCGTGGTTCAACCCCCTACGGAGAAGTAGAATGTGACAAACTCGAGTGGCACATAATTTCAGAGGATTTTCATTTTTTTACCAAGGATACCAGAACTGGCTGTGAAAGAACTTTTAGTTCGCAAACGGGACAAGTTTTGACCCAAAAACCATCGCAACAAACTTCAACCTTCTAAGGGTGTCATTTAGAATTTTTTAAAGGAGATGGGGATCGATTGATAGTAGTATCACTTGTAAACGGTTGACCAGCAACTTTTAAGTAATGATAACTCAGAGGTTAGGTATTATCAGCGAAAATTACTTCAAACCATCTGGCAAATCCATTCAAATACCAACATATGTCACGGGTACGTGTTAGTTTTACTTGATAAAATATATCCTTTGTACTTGATTGTCGCATATGCGAAATATTTCACGAATACGACAATTTCGGAAAATGATAAAAACGATAGAAATCAAAGCAGTCAAAAATCGCGCCGAAAATATTTGTGATGTCAGAAGTGATGCTTGCGTATCGGCATAAAATCAAAGCGGCCACACGGCGGGAATTTATGTGGTTTATATTCCCGTCAGCTTGGCAACACTGGATTCCATTTGGAAATCTGTTATTCCAGTTCAAATTTGACTTATTAAATATTTAATAGAGAAATAACGGTATGCAAATAAAGTACGGTCCAATGATACCAATATTGCAGAAGCACCACCGTGTTTGTTGAGGAAAACCTTTACGAAAGTGCCACATGAATATGGCAAACCATAGATTTGGTTCCAAACAGCAGGATGTGATTTCATAGAGTGATCAATAAAGACAACTTCCTCACTTGCAAAGACCATTTCAATATAGCTAAAGTTTGTAATAATTTTGAAGCAAGTGAAAACAAGTATTTTCTCAGTAGTTGCAGAACATCTTGCATAATACTACTTTTCTACTAAATATTGAGTTGTTTCACGAGTTTTGTCCGTTTTAACGGTTTAAGACTGTAATATATCAATAATTGATTATTCAGTTCGATCGAAATGAGCGCCATTTGAATCAATGCACTTTTGCCAACGTAACTCAAGTGGATTGAGTCCGTCAGCATACAAATTGTCTGCTCGAGGTTCAGTGAAGGCCGCATTCGCCTGGTCCTGATCGGCGAAAGTTCTACCAGTGAGAAAGTTATCAGAGTGCTTGAAAGGACGGTAGTTGGTTGGCGAGAGGCCTGGGAAGTATGGTGGGTAAGGCAGAACTCCAAAGTTCAATTCGTTGAATTTCTGGACGGTGATTTGTGAAATGTGCTGCGTGCGTTTACGTGGAGCAGGAGCGGACCTCTTCTGTTGACTGGTGTCGGCTGCTGCTGACGCAATTTTCAGTACATTTCGTCGATTTCCTTTCAATAAGACTCTACTGTGATGGTTTGGCCCGGTGGCAGAAAGTTATAGTGAATCACACCAGCCGCTGGCTACCATACAATAACTATGGTCATATTTGGTGGGTTCTCGCCTCTCAGAAGTGCCTGGGTGGCTCATCGGTGTCCAAGCAATGTCCTGAACGTCTCCTGTTGTAGATGATTTTCATCACACGTGACGATCCTATCCAAAAAAAGTATCGTTTTGATTGCGCGAAAGCAAAGAGGAACAGACCTCAAAACGTGACAATTTCTGTCGATCTTTCAGATCGTGGGAGATCAAATTTTCGAGTTTTTGACCTTTTCGATACGTTTCAAACCATCGAAAACCACATGAGAGTTGACGACCGGCTCTTCCATCACGCCACGCACCGTATGTGATGGGTCAGTCTCTACCAGCGGCCCCAAATCCTCGTCCTGAATCATTGTAGGTCGACCACTTCGGGGATTGTCTTCGAGGCAGAAATCTCCGGAATGAAATTTCGCGAAACCAACGTCGAACAGTGCATTCATTAATACTATCATTGCCAAATGCCTGGTTGATTTTTCGGACTGTTTCGGCAGCGCTTTGGTTCAATTTGAATTGGTAGTGAAATTCAGCTGACATGAAATGACATCATATAGAAATGAGCTGGAAAGAGACAAAATGGCCATGGAAGCAAAAGCCTTTAACTTAGAGAGAGAGAGAAGAGACAAAAAATTGCGATTTCGAAAAAAAAATTAACAGTATCAATGTATAAAGTACAAAATTCTCTATCAATTAATATATACCACGACGAATGAATTGAGATATGGAGATACAGAACACATGATATCAAAATGGACAAAACTTTTGAAACAACCGAATATAATACCGTGGAATTGGGAGGTTCATATCGAGACTATTTAAATATTTTTCAGTAACGTATTCCATTCCCAGGAGAATTCTGTATGTTTATATGTCATTATTTCTCACCCCTATGTGTTCGATTTCCCGTATTCCCGCAGGCGTAATAAAAAAAACGCCACTATCAATAAATGCAGTTGCCTCTGTGAGATAATCTGACTTAGCTTCAACAAATCCCTCTTCAGTCATCATCATTAAAAATACATCCACAAAGTTATAATTAGTACTTCATAATCGACAGGAAATCTATAAAGCTAGTTCGATCTACAATCCGAATATAAGAATGTATGGAGTACAAACTGAATATGAAAAAGTGTTTTTTGTTTAATTCAATGTTCATATGAAAGTAGTTGTTTCGAAATTATTTTTTATTCGGTGTGATTCAATGTTTGTAGGAAAGTAGTTGTTTCAGAACGGCTTTTTCTATCAGTTTGTGTCTGAAAGTTACTTCTTTACATGATTTAGATATCTTTATGGAAACGTTATTTCGAAATTGAGTACTTTACTCCTTTCTTTGGAAGATTCCCATATTTTTTTGGCTGAAGAAGTAGACAGCCAAAACCTTTCTTTTCCAAATATAAGGCATTTCAAGATAAGTTAGACTTCAGATGTCATTTAGGGGGCAAAAGCAAATTATTTTTTGTTGTATGTTTACAGTATCCAAGGTTTTTTCACCGTTAGTTTCATCAGCATTCATTGCGGGCATAAAATCAAACCTAGAGAAGCTTTTTTCAGAAAAACTGTTGCATTTAAAATCAACAATATTATAACTTGTTT
>WOGO01003189.1:0-14673 GCA_015342085.1 Leptinotarsa defecta | reverse complement strand
TTTTGTTTTCAACAATGATTCGCGGTTACGTGGTCACACATTCAAATTAAAAAAGGAAAAATTTGCAACGAGGCAGAGACAATATTTTTTAGTGAATCGTATTTTCGAAACATTGAATAACTTACGCAACGATGTTATGAATTCCGACTTAGTGAACAGTTTCAAAAACAAAATAGACATTTGCTTGTTGCTTCGTTTTTAGGCTTACATATGACTTTGTCCTCAGCCTTTATTTATATGTAATAATAGTAATAATAATAATTATATTAGGTGATCTAGGGAGCTATTCTACGGGACATTTAACGTTCATACAGAATGCGAAGTAGTTAATTACTCAGAAACAACTAGTTCGATTTCGTTAAAACAGATGAAATTCTGTTTTCCCAACGAAAGGTACTATAAATGATTCCTTATTTATTTTGATAATTTTGTTAAATCATTTCAGTCTTCGACTGCCACCCTGACGATCACGTACCGATTAATTACCAACTTTGGGTCAATATTGGCACAATAATGCTGCTCCACTTAGGAATCTGGTATTTTAATTAAAACAATGAAGACGTCGGGGTGTTTCTTTCGGGAGTTGCGGGCAACAAATAATGGTGCAGCGACACATTTCGCACCTCATAATGAAATTGCCGGTACAAAAACGAGAGAGAAAGACCGACCTGCGTAATCCCCCGGCTGAGGCATGTTTTAACAGACACTCGGGTGCAATAAATATAGAAATAAGAAAATTTCATTAACGTCATCTTAAGGTAAATTTATACACAGCAATTTCCGAGTTCCGGGCTTACCAACGACACTGCTATGTTTTAATAAGTGAAATTTCGCTTCGTCTCGCTAGATTATACTATTTAAATGAGTTTTAATTCGACGTGAAATATGCCAACAAAAGCCCAATTACTGTTGGGAGATTTCGCGAGGATTATAGCTTATGATATTGTTTTAGCTTGTTGTGTGTTGTGCCTTTGCATATAATCGAGTGATTGTGTTTTATCGTAAACCACCGTGTATTCGATAACTCGAAATCTTTTATTGATTTTGTTGCTTGTGCCAAACGATTATTTGACTAATAACATTGTAAATGTTTTTCCCGTATCTGTAGATAAATAGTAATGAAACATTCATTTCGTATATCTCCATATTAATATTTGTAATCTCTGTTCGCAAATGCGCCGACTATTATTGAATATATGGATTATTTCACCCAACTCTCACACAGTTTAATTCCCAAAATAATGACGAATGAATGCCTTAACCATCCTAGCCAACCAACATAGCTGTAAATTTATAATATAATTTTTTTATGTATTTTGGGTATTTAATTCTTCAAAATCTGAAAAATAAACAAAGTTGAATTTATAGAAAATCTGTTGAATTGTATTGAAGGCAAACTATAAAGATCGTAATCACAAATTCTGCCTAGGAATAAAATAAATGATAGAACAAATGAAATTTCAATACTCAGTTATTGTCAAAACGGCAGATGTAACCCATTTTCGTTCTCAACACCCAAAAAACTTACTTGTAAAATAATTCTAGATGAAAACCGATCTATTTCATTCATGTTCTTAACAAGAGATGTCTTTCCAAGAATATTAGTTTCATTCTATTTTGGATATTTGTTAACAGAATCTTGAGAATAAAGGAAGGAAAATGAATGAAAATTGGGACTTGTTAACGAAAAAAAAATCAGAAAGATAAACAGTTATTAGTTGGATTAGTTAGGAGAAGTTTTGACTTCTGAAATGCATTTTTCATTCATAGATACAGTTTATCTCCGAATATTCCTTCAACAACTTTTTTTTCTCATTCTTGGCCTCTAATATGTCTACCAAAATGTCCACCTCATAATGAATTTGTAGATATGCACAAGCAATTTTGATGTTGGAGAAGTTGTGTCATGTTGTTCCCAAAACGGAAAAGGTCACCACTCCAGGTGCTTGTGAATGTATTCTAATAGGTTTTATAAATGCGTGTAGGCAGTTTGGTCTTCTCCAGGAACTGCACTACATTCCAAATCTTCCACAACTTTGTTACAACAACGATCTTTGTTCTCATGTTTCCCCATCACAGACAAACGTAAGTTAATAATAATTTCAACATCGCCGCTACTCCGGCAAGCCAGACGTAACTGAAATCGAAATACATTTCTACATCCATTAAGGGTCTTCATCAGACTCCATAAATTAATTATAAGGTCTGATTAAGTCCCCCACAATAAGTGTAATATGATGAACCATACTCCGGTCTGGAAGCATAGAGCGTAATATCATTTCTGCTTGTAGCAATACGAATTCGTCGAACCCCATTAGTCTTTCCACATTTTAACTGGATTATTCATTGGATGCGTTTGATTTTTGAGAGTTGTCCGACTATGATTGTGTGCCTTGCAAAAAGGATTTACTGTTGAGTGCTAGACGAATGTCCTGGGTATTTCAGTGTCGTTTCTCTAGTCGGAAGTGATGTTCGTGAACCAGTTGCAGCAAATAGACAAAAAACTGAATAAATAAAATCAATTCTCATGAATGAAACTCAACTAAGCAATTTGATTACGTGTCAAACATAATTGAAATTCCCTTTAACTAAAGTACCATTCGAAAAAAGCAGCATTTTCTACGCATGTTTGAGATCCTGTTTCGCACCTGCTCAGATGCAAATGAACAAATACTCAATGTAACTTATTTAATTGCCATATATGAACATTTCACAATTGAAATGAAATACAAACTCAATAATTTTGAAACATATTTACATGACATGTTCTGTTAAATCAACAATTATTGCGAATATGAAAAAAAGTCATCACGAGCAGACTATAAACAAATTAATTTTTTACTTGGTAAACTCGTTGCAAATTTATGAATTGTACTGATTACAAAATACAGATATGATAACAAATAATCGGTATAAAAATGTAAATATTTCTTCAACTCCCTCGCGATCAACTTGAAAAAAATAAAAATATTTTTTCTCATGTTAGTCGTTCGTTTTAATATTTAGTGAAACGTAATAATGTAAATAATAATGCTTGAATGAGTTACTAATGTAATATTGTTCATTTTGATAGTAATTGTGTGAACTTTGGTGGTTTCAACAATTTTTATTGAACAAGTAATTTTCATCACCTTATTTTAATGTTTTTATTGATGTTTCGCAAAATCCACACATTGAAATTGGGATATACTGTTAGATATTACTAATCTATTTGGAAATCAACTATAGTTACCGTTGACTATTACGACTGAAATATTTACAGATAACAACAAATAAATGAAAATTTATATTGCCACTACAATTTTTTTCTGAGGAGAATGATTCCAAGTAATTTGTATTTTACAGAATCAAATAAATTTGAACTCACAAACACTGCCTTCATTCTCACCTGTATCTGTCCCCAAATTATTGTAAATCCGTTTACTTTTTGATCTTTGAAATGATGTTGAAATCAGTACGGAAATCATTTAGTAGAAAACTGCTAAATGATTTAGCAAACACATGATGAGAACCCATTATAACGTACCAACTTAATTAAGTTACTTGATATAATCTCATTCTTTTTATTATAAATTGCAATGACCGTGTGAGTATTTGGACGGTACGCCACTGTTATCGAAGTCGGAAACATAGAAATATAAATCATATTAATAACACCTGTTAAAACAAGATCTGTAATAATCAGTTATTCTTCTAACATTTCCTAATTACAGCCGGCAGAACAAAGAAATCCGTATGAATGATAAAATTCCTCGTGAGCAATTTTATTCTTGTATTATTGTGTTGAAAATTATTTCCTGTCTGCGAATACAGTTTATATGTACAGTGAGAGCATAAAAGCATATGGGTTAAAATGTTATGTTTTCTTTTTCTACAGGTAATTATCGCTAAAAAACGGTAATGTGTATCACACTTTCTTTGAAATAGTAAATTGGATAGTCGTGCAAAACAAAATATATTGTTCAATAAAAGGCCAAAGGTATTGAATATGCGGAAAAAAGTCCAGTGGAGTGAGAACTGGTGAATTAACTGCCTGAAAATATGTCTTTATTCGGATATCGATGACCGTGTTTATATGTAACTTGATGAAGTTTTTTAAATATACCAAAAGCGACACTCCAATAAAGGTAAATCATACATTCCAAAGTTTTTCGTTCGTAATATAACTTTTTGCGAGATTGTACGCCATAAACAGACTCAGTGAATATCGAAGTAGACGTATTTGACAAAGCTATTTTCAATCCGCTTCAAGCATTCATATCGTAAAGAGTAGTTTCAGAAAGACACGTCTATTATTAGTCCTCCTTGCACTAGCATATGATAATAATTTCATGTTTAATTTAGGTAGCACATTATAATTTCTTCAGTAACATCAACATCGGAAATTTGGTTTATATAATACAGTACATGTTTTGAGATCTACTTTGCAGTCATATTTTCATGTCTCGTTTATTAACACGTTTGCTTGCTGGTTTATTTATTTTATTTCAACGAAAACAGAATGAACTAGGAAATAGTTCATATTTCTTCTCGAATTTTTTTACGGCGCGTTCTGTATTTAATGAAGTGCCGTGATCTGAGAATAATGATGTTATAAAAATATTAATTCAAAATAAACTCATCCGAGCCATATGACACACAAGAACTTTGCTTATTCTATGGAAACTGAGACGATGTTGAGTGAGATATCGCAGATATCGAAGTTATTCTTGTTTATGTGAAGATGAACTGGCACATTAAATCATAATAAGTTGCATCATGTACCGTGTGAATTATTCCCGAAGACTCTTTCGATACGAATATTTCATTTAAAGCTAAATAAACAGCTCGAAATTTGTCTCGGATGAGTATTTATATGAGTGGCTTCAGAAATGATCGTCCACTTGACATAAGCATCCCTTCAATTCGACCGAACTACCCTTGAGATTATTGAGACTGGCGCCAGGTCTTTAGTGCGACTGGTATGATATTCGTACAAAGAGGTTATTGAAATACTGAAGATTTTCTTTATACAAGGAGAATCAAAACGAAAGTAAATGAGTTGGCTATTCATCGAGTCAATTTTTATTCTGTATCTAGACATTTTTTCATTTCTTCCAATTTTGTTTTTCTCATTTTGAGCTGCTTTTAGAAACTTCTGAAATAGTTTCAAATTATCTCAAAGATTGAATGTTATGCATCTAATAACTGCAATATAGCGACTTTTTCTTTTTTTATAGACCTTTGCTCAGTCATGTTTTTCGTTTGCACTTCTTTCTAGATAACAAATCTTTCTGGGAATTTGAGGCGTAGTTCTAGCACATCGTTGATTTCAAAAATACTTCTTGAATACACATTTTCCAATAGTTTGCACAATATTGAGTGAAGCAAAATGAGTACATCGATGTACTGAAAGTCAAGCAAAGATATGCGTACAAACTTTAACAAAAATAACAAGTTTTTTGCACTCCTTTGAAACAAAAATCGAAATTTCCTTTCTTTCCCGAATCGCAGGTAGGTCAAGTCATCATTCGAACACCTTGTATGAAAAAAAGAAATTTCGAAACATTCCTATACAGTAGAATCTGATGAATACTTGTCTTTCTTCTCAGGATATCAAATCCTTTCTACTCCGTCCTTTCTCGGAGACGGTGAGCTTCAACCAACCAACGATTTAAATACCGAAAACAGCATCGTAACTAATTGTGATAATGGAGTTAGACTTCAATGATCTTTCCATTTCGTCTTCAAAGATGCATTAAGGCAACCGAAAGTCGAGAGAACATCGAGCAAAGTGATTTAAATGGAATTTCACACAAATTTAAATTGGTGGTTAACAAGTTTTTCGGAATTAAGAAGCTATTCCGTTGCGGAACAAGAATAATAAGCTAGAATTGGCCTTCGGTATAAACTCGTCGTCAGAAATGTACAACTTCAAAGGAGAGAGCGCTCTCTTAATGTATCAATTAGGAATGAAGTTACGTTTGGGATCCGACGAATTTCATGTTTCTCGATGGGAGTCGAAAAACTCGCCTGTTCATAAACTGAGAAGTTTGTGTTTCGGAAATGAGAGTTTCAGAAAACATTCGAAATTTGTGACATTCCATACTTCTGCTCAAGTTAATGAATATTTCTTAGCTGTCATTTTATTTTATATTTTCAGATTTTTGCTGAGGAGCACTATTCATGATAAAACTTTCACAATATATATTTCATTTCCAAAAGGTGTCCAACTACATAGTAGTATCCTCAGTTGGACTGGTTCACCAGTATTGTTGACAGAATTCTGCTAGCAATACTTCTATTCTGATTGAAATCGGAACCAAATGTTTTCGATGGAGTAAATAGAGATGCAACGTATGTTTCTTCATCTGACACTAATTGTTGATCTGGCTTGACAGATACAGTTTTAACGATCGATTAAAATTCTATTTCAATATCAAAACTATCAAAGCATTCACTTTCTTGACATATCTATCTCTTGACATGACTATCTTTTTGAAATGAAAATAAGCTGTTCATTTTTTTCTTCCATTGCAAAATTAGGACCAGTAAATATATACTAAATTCTTCAGAATATAATTCGATGACTATTTGGTACTATTCAAATTCATACAAAGTCTGGCTGGCTTTCTATACAAAAAAATCTCTACCAAGACTACTTCATAAACAGCATTGCTAGTGGGATGTGAATTCTTACTAATTGGCAGGTTTCTGTGCTTATATTTACCAAAAAACTTTGCGTGTAGCAACTGTAATTGCAAGCATTTCAGTTGCTTCACACCCCTTGTTACACTTGGAATAGACTTATCAACGATGGTATTTCTTCTCGTTCATTATTGTTATTATATTTTCATCTCGACACTGCGTGAGAATGTTTCAAGTGATTGATTTAGTTGAAGGTGCAGGTCACTTTTTGTAATATACAAAAAAGTCTTGGGAAAATTCAAAGGCTTGCGTTTGAAACAAAAAGTGAAGAAACCAACTGGTTATATCATAACAGTAATTAATATCAGAACATGCCCAGATTTCAGCCCAGAAATATCAAAAACTCATATTCAATTTTTCAATATTTGAATAGTTGTGAAAAACTATCATTTAATTTTTTCTAGACAGTTTATGATGAACTGCAAACATGTGTGCCTTTGAGAAAATTTGTTATACTTCTTGAAAACAATTATAATTAATTATTTCAACCCCAAGTACAAGATTAGGAGTGAATTTCACGCTTTGTCTCTTCCCGTGCTGATGTACACAGAACGATAAATTCCAACAATTATTTATTTCCAGCGAAATTCACTCGATTACCCGTTGGAGTATCTCTTTGTCGAAGTATCTTATAATTAAAATCTTCCTTATTGGAGATGGTTTTGTTCTCCCTCATTGTGTAAGCAAACATTTATCTGAAATGATCCGTTTCAACGGTTCAGCAGTCACTTCGCGGGACTGACGATCGGAATAAATGTACCAGATTATTGGCGACTTCTACTAGCGGGGTTTGTTTCCTTTTGATCGCTGAAGCGAATACAGAATTCGACAATTGGAAGATAGTATCTTCACAAGTTATACAAACATTTAGTTAAATTTTTCATTTAAATATAAAACAAGTGACACTGACACAACAGACGAGTTGTGTTTCATTTAAAGGAAAAAATCTTCTTCGGGTGCAAGTTTACTTGAAATAATAAAAAGTTGTATGGTCTTGCAATGCACTGTTTGGAACTTTTGGTCTAGTGATGACTATTAGTGGAGTTTTTCCCAACACCAAATATTCATTTTAACACCTCGTCACGTGTTTTGATCACCAAGTGAACTTTTTCAATAGGGGGCATCAATAGGTCTTTCAAACGGATAAAAAATTTTGATGACATCTCACACACATCTTGTTTTATTCAAATTTAAAGATAGGAAGTGCTTAAAGACCCTGTATATCAAAGATGACCATGTTCTGCTCTTTATTACACCATGAAATGGCTGGGATTTTTCAATATTCATAATTGTATCAATGAATATTGATGACATTAACGGTATATGGTACATCTTTGTTTTCTGTTTTCCTTCTTCAATATATTCAAGGAATCAAAACTGTGTATCATCACTTCAATCATAGGCATATGCATTCAGGAAAATGCATATGCATTCAGAAAAATGGGTGAAAACATAAGCCAAATCGAAAGAAAACAAAAGTCAAATATTTCCCCGTAAAACTTTCGAGGGCTGCTCGTTTACCTTCGGAATGGTATTCTTTCTCCATGTCTGTTTACTGTATCGTCATATGGCACCCCAATAATGATAAGGAGTTTCAAATAGTCACTTGAAATAAATTTAAAAAACTATAATCTTTCCCTACACGTGCATCCTTAAAGATCTCCATATCAATCCAGCTACCGGCTTAATTCCTTCTTGAAGTTTTTCTAGTGCAGGTTTTTTGTCTCAGATTCATTATCATTTCTTCATTTTTTTAATTCTAACTTTGATACGAGTTAAATTATTTCCAAAACGTTTTTTAGTATACAATACATCGATATGAATAGAAGTAAAATTGATATGTTGGAATGGGGTATTCCTTTCAAGTACGAAATTTATCTAAAGGTGATAAATCTGGAGATCTTACTGACCATAGTCACAAGTTCACAGGTAAAAAAAGTAATGTTTCGAAATTTAGGTACATTCAAAAAAGTCAGGTATTAATTAATGATCCACATAAGACAATTTGCTACGGCTCTTCTGAATATCATTGAGATGAATTGTCATGATTTTAGAATATTTACCCAGCATTCAAGTCAATACATAGAGAAATATTTACTATCTGTGTACATTTTAAATTTTTCTTTTGAAACCCAGAACTTCAGGAGTGACGTTCTGGTTTCCTTTTCTCATAGGGTACCACTCCAAAATATAACAACAACACTTTTCTGAATATTTCGATTGATATTCAGAAATTATTACAAAAACCACTCGTTAATGGCTCAATTAAATATTATGCTTTCTTTTCCTACTGAAGCTGAAACATAATTTTCTTTCGACGAATACGTAAACATTTGCGCGCGATGGTAAAAGAAAAAACACGCATAACGAGGAGCTTGACTGAGTTTTGTTGTTTTACACAAAATACATTTCGAACCAAATTAAAGACTAATATTTTTTGTGGAAATATTTTCCCACAAACACGTGCCTCATGCTTAGACAGGGCATGCGTTTCGTTCGTTAACCAAATAATATACGTGCGCCCCTTAAATGAGTGTCGAAAGGCATTAGAGGCGAAAGAAAATATATACATGGCGTGTCAAAGATGTGTTGGTGGACAAGAGCTGCTTCTCTATCTGAGGTAGAAAAGTCGTGTTCTGTTATGGTCCAAAACTGCACTACCTACTCCCAGTAGAATTGAAAACAATGAAAAAATTAATGAATTCAAATATGGCCCCATGTGAAAACTCAAAAAGAATTGACTGAGAAGAGAAATTAATTTCCTACATTGAATTACAGTTCCTATACCATCTGCATCTTTTCTTACATAAGCATAGACTCAATTTATATCTACTTATACTACTATAGTTTATTGTCTAGGGATGTCATGTAATATGTACCTACATATAGAACTTTTATCTGAATGAATAATATAATACAATATAGACTCAATCAAGATAATTTGAATATAATAACTATGTTAAAAACAAATTGTTTATTACATTGAAAATATACTTGTTTTGATATGATTCGATACAAAGACGTTTATGGCTATTTATTCAATAATACTATATGTTGAAGTTACATGCTCAACTTTGAACTGTCAACTAGATCTGATCGTTAATAAGTACTTAATTTTTCAATTCACAGACCTTCTATCACAGACAATCTTCAAATATCAGTTGTGATATGTTTTTTATATGATGTGTTGTTCTGATGCATAGAATTGGATTTTCATACAACCATACAATAAATGAACAAATTTCAGCGTGTTTGTCTGTGCTAAAAATGAAACCGTGTTTCATCAAGGAACCGAATAAGTAAGCAGCCAAATACGAACAGCAGCGTTTACAAGATTTATTAAAATCCCCAAACATGCCGTGTTATTTCACTTTTAATATCAGTACAAGGAAATTGTCTAACAGAGATTTAATATTCCGAATGCATCCACCTCGGCGGAGATGAAGATAGGTAACATCCATAACTTTTAATTTACATAGTTCGAAAAAAGTTGTGGCATCAAGTTTTAATTTAGTTTTAAGGCGATCTCTCCCCGATCCGAAATAATATTTTTTATGGCTCTCTGGCAACATCTGCCCTGAATATGTGTTTCGAAATAAATGTTTTAGCGGCGGGATTTTTTAGATATTAAAACCTTCCAGGTGTAAACTGGTGCGCTTTGTCAGAGTGACAAGTTATGATGGATCCTCTTGGATTTTCTGCCGGTTCCGATGCTAATGCGGATACGTTGTTTAAACATTTTAATTGTTACTTTCGCCACCCTATAATCTTGCAAGAGCTCTTTCGGATTAGAAAAAACCCGGGTGATTGATTGGACTTCGCAGTCAAATACGTCTTCGTCAAGCCCTTCAATATTTAGTCGGTTTAAACCACCCCACCTAACGAATTTACATATTTATGTGCATTTAATATAATGCATGTGTTACAGCATTGACGTTGATCAATAAGGAAGGCTCGCTTTGGTGTGCTAAAGTCGTTACGAAGATTCCACTCCTAGTTACGTTTTCAAATTGCCTCGAAATGAAGAAATAATGAATAGGAAATTGTTTGAAAAAATAGGATAGTTGTTTGAAAAATTCCACTTTTACTCACCAACAAGTTGACTTTCAGAAAAAAACAAAGAACAAAGTTTTCTTAGAAATATTCAGCCTATCCATTTTTGATGGAACATTTCCCGATTTAGTAAAGGGATAGTATCCACCCCCAGCAACCCCGGTACCGGGTCAGTTTTGAAATAGAGGATTATTAGAACTTAAATCTAAATTTTTGTGCAGATTGGTGTTGTTTGACAAAGTTGTACAGTGTCGCAGTATATCACCATCAATGACTGGACTAATAGCTCGCAACCCGACCGTCACATTTATTATTTTCAGCCACTTCTAACTCTTTCGGAATTGAGTTATGGAATACTCAATCCCGAACAAATTAGTGAGGTCAAAAGGTTATAAAATAATTTTAAAACGTTCCACAAAACAAACCATACCTATTCAAATATTCTGGCAAGCAAATACACAACACTTGCTGTCGAAAAACTGAAAAATGTTTCGAAGGAATTCATCTTCAATATTTGGATTGACACGATTGGTTCTTATTCAAGAGCTTTTGCATTTCTCGTAAAACATATTGATGTCATTTCAAAGCCATATATCTTCTAAGCGAGTGGATACATTTTGTAAAACACAGCAGCAGTGGATATTCCATCAAAAAGTCTGAGCCAATAAAAGTTACAAAGAAACCTATTAGGTACATCCAAAATTGTCAACACTACAATAAAATACATAGTGCCAAAATCTCACACGAAATTATCATATTTGACCTCAGAAATTTAAAAGAGACTACTGAATTCACATGATGATTTGGGTAAAGTTTTCGAAGAGTTATCAATGAACCCTTTGGAGAAAGGGTGTTCTCCCCTTGGAAAAACACAGTGACGTAATCAAGTATAACAGCGAGAACAACAGATGTAATGTGGGCATACAACCCCGATACTTAATTCCATTGTCAATGTAATACAATTCCTATGTGATACGATGAATTATTCCCAGAAATTTTCTATGAATAGCGACTATAAAATACTTTCGATTCTACAGGAACGATGATATCAGTACCAGTTTTTCATGTATTGAACACAAATCTGTTTTCGTGAGGAAGCTAAATTTTTTATCGAGATTACATCAGAAATGGCAATTAACAAAATCAAAGGATCTGTTATTTCAATATATTTTACAACTACTTTTAGACATATCATCAATACTTAGGCATTTGTGTCTATGTCTCCAGTGACATAACTTCATTTTGGATGAATATTTTTTATTTCCCATAGAAATTCCTGTAGGTTTTGGACTTGAATGAGTAAATTTTGGAAAATTCAAATTTGGCAAGGAATTCATCTCGAATATCAATAGCTCTGTGGCATTTTCTAGTCCAGTTCATGCAACTTGATGCTATCTCAGCGATTCCCTAATTTCCAACGAACTTCAAGTTTATGGCCCGTTTTACATTTTACTAATTCTGTAAGTTTTCATTTATAATTATGATACTTTACATAATGATGATTTATAACATATTGTTCTTATTTTATCTGGCCTTTTCTCAGCGAATAATTCCATTAGTAGCAATAAAACACAAACAATTTCATTCCAATGATACCTAGACTATTCTCTAATTAGATATCTCTGATCTTTATCGAAATTTATTCTGTAATACGAATTATGAATAACATGGATATTTCATTGTTTCACTACTAGAAAGCAGAGTTTTATGTGATATGCGTTTTTTATTCAACTGGTCCTTATTTTACGCATCATCAAAAATAGGAGTTGTCCAGTTTTTACAAAAATCCAAATATTTTCGGAGATTATAATGCCAGAGATAAATAATTATATAATTGTACCAAAAAATGTTATTCAAACTTATTAATTATTCAGGGAAACTATGATGACTTTTGACTTTTGCTATATGCAAAATAGAACAATGTAATAACAACTGATTGAAGGAAATATATTTTAAGATAGATTAGTTTTCACCCAAAAATTACTCATGTCTTCCAAATATTTCAGCATATATAGTATTTATTGATGTTTCACTTTTTTTTTGAGTTGGGTCTTAAATTTACTTGCTGCTCTGAAATGAAAAATTTAAGCACTAAAAGGTATCAGAAATATGGAATCTTAGATTCATGTATTAATGTTATGAATAGTCATCAGAATAATATGAAAATTCATTAAAAATGCTCTTTTTGATTAAAATTGAATAATAAAGACACATGAATGATTAATTCAGGCTCTTCGATTGTTATTTCTGTAATAATAATCAAATTAGGTCCAAAAAGATCAACATTCCGATCATGTTGCACAAAATATACACAATAATTGAATAGAACTGGTGAAAATCTTGATGAGAATCCATATTTAAACTAATTAATACAGTTTATTGTATTATTTTCACTATGAATAACATACAATGAACTATATTAATAAGTTTAAATATGCACAAAGTTCCGAATTTGTATGATTTTTGAGAAGAAATGAAATCTTTTTCTGAAGAAATGTTTCAATTTAGTAAATGAGTACTCAAAAACGAAACAATGAAGGAGTTTTGCATTTATATGCAGGACATTATATACAAAATCTTGAGTAGAAAAAAGTCAAATGTGACAAATATAAATGAACTATTCATTTCTATAACCACTGTATTCTTTATTTACGCTGAGGGAATCCTCCAATATATCGGAAAACGAAACGACGTTTTGAAGTAACCAGTGAAATATGAGTGACGCGATATGACGTTACCCATTCCTTAAAAAATATATCACTCTGACATAAGCCATAATTCCGTTATCTAAAGTGCATTTTCGGAAAGTACATCTGGTCTGGAGCCGTTCACGAATCCCTATCTGGCATAAAAATCTACCAACATTCAGAGGAACTCAATCCGCAGAGAGTCATAAAACGTGTGTTAAATGGCTTATACAAAAACCGCATAATACAAAATTGATATATCTGAAAAAGATGCCGTTCGAGAGTTGGAAATTGAAAGGGTCACGTGTATCGGGTTCGGTTCATTGTGTTTCATGACTTTGTAGTTTCGCCCTGTGGGATTAGGAGATGAAGTCGCCCAAATCGGTAATGTCAAATGAAACAACTGGATGTTGAGATTGAATTATTCTTTTGTAATGAACCGAAAAAGATTAGTTCGAACAGATGAATCATTGGTAGGGTTGGGCGCACAGGACTGGTTTATTTATTTATTTTACGGAAGCATCCTGATTTGGAAAATGATTCTGAAAGACACACTTTTATATCATAGTAGATTACAACAACTTGCGTTGAAATACATGTATTGTACTACCTGAGCTGAAAGGCTCAGGCCTAAAACATAGATGGCGCTCTTATAGCATTCACCGCTCATTCAGTTAGTACTAACCTTTAAATGAAAGCTGCTGCTATTTCATGATATTCTACTCATGAGTTTGTGAATTATTGTTCTAAGAGTAAAACTATTTTTGTAATTTTCAAAACAATGGATCAACAACAATTTCGTGTTTTGAGTTTGTACTGCTTCTTGATGGGAAAAACACCGTTCGAGCGAAGCAATGGCTTGAAAAGTGTCATAAGGACTTCGCTCCATCAGAAACAAAAATTAATAATAATAATCTTTATTTTTCTTTTTGACATGATTGAACACGTATAGAAATCGTCAGGTACATAGAAAATAGCATACTTAAGAATAGTAAAAGTAAAAGTAAAATTGTCGATAGTGATTCCTTTATACAAAG
Organism: Leptinotarsa defecta; assembly: GCA_015342085.1. Classification (NCBI taxonomy): domain Eukaryota; kingdom Metazoa; phylum Arthropoda; class Insecta; order Coleoptera; family Chrysomelidae; genus Leptinotarsa; species Leptinotarsa defecta. The sequence continues at coordinate 209 of WOGO01003189.1, read as the reverse complement.
GTAACTCTGTAGATGATCCTTCAAATTATCGACCAATATCTCTCATTCCTACTATTGCAAAAATAATTGAAAAACTAGTCAGGAAAAGACAATGAATTTCTCCTTCTCTATAACATTATGAGGAAAAATCAATTTGGATTCCAGAGCAACAAGAGCACACGTGATGCAATATTCTCTTTCCTGTTTGAGGTGTATTCCAATATGAATGA
>WOGO01003188.1:0-14674 GCA_015342085.1 Leptinotarsa defecta | reverse complement strand
AAAGTCAGAAAAAAATAAAATTGATATTGTCAAATTCTCGTTTTTCCCAAATATCTCAGCAGGCCATGAAAATTCTTCAAGTTTCTAAACGGCATGTAAATAAGCTTTAAAGAACACAACTTTTTCCTAATTTAACCTAAGCTGTATCTCCAACAGGTACTGAGATTCCCATGCTTAGATTCCTTATCTCAGACACACTGTATAGTAATTCTATGAAATTATTATACACGAAATCGTTTGCTTAAGAGCAAAATTTTGAAAATAATGGGATTGCACGCATTTTGAGTGGATGAGTTCGTTGTACGAAGGACATTGGGTGTAAGAGCATTTTCAAATGAAGAAAATGATAAATAATATAAACCCAAAAATCGAAATAAAAATTTCACGATTAATGTGAAATATCTTAAGATTAAGATCCAAAAATTGCAATAACCTGTCAGAAAAATGGACGTTGACGACCGCCTAGTTTTCAACTTTTCAACGGTTTTTTTCAATGAGAGAAATAATAATTAAATAACAATTTCAAAGCTGCCTTTATAAACTCTACAGAGTATATGATGATGATCCTACTAAAAAACGTTAATGAACATATTCTAGCGAGAGATTAGTTAGCAAACTGTTTTATAATCACGTGATCATACTCTGCTATATTCTGCTTACTCGCCGGGAGTGAGTTTATGAAAACAGCCCAAAAAAGTATGAGTAAATTCGAATAATGGGCTGGAAAGTCCTGGCCCTATGAAAGAAAACGCGTTTTTTTTGTTCAAAATTGTCTTTATTCATCATAATATCCATCAAGAGCCACACACTCATTCCAGCGCCGCCTTAACAGTGCAATACCACTTTCATATAATGATTTATTTTTGCCTCAAAATAGGCCTCAGTTTCAGCAATAACATCTTCATTCGAGCGAAATTTCTTACCGGAGAGGATTCTTTTGCGGTCTGCAAACTGAAAAAAGTCGCTGGAGGCCAATCCATGCAATTGTGACATTGTTTTGATTGATTTGTGGCACTGTTCATTGACTTGAAGCAGCACTTAGTTTTTCTTCAAATGGGGTCGTTTTTCCGCAATTTCGGCCTTCAAACGCGCCAATAACACTATATAATATTCACTATTGATGAAATTTCCGTTCTCGAGATATTCGATGTATATTACACCACGTACATCCTAAAATACTGAGGCCATAACCTTCATAACGAATGTTGTGTGCTTTGGGCGCTTTGGACGAGGTTCACCAGTTGCTCTCCACTCAGATGACGATCGTTTTGATTCCGGAGTGAAGGGATGGATCCATGTTTCATCCATTGTCACATATCGATACAAAATTCCGTTTTGTTATATTCAAACCTGGTCAAATACTGCTCAGAATCATCAAGACGTTCCTGTTTCTGGTCAACAGTCAGCTCGCGCGGCACCCACTCCGAACAGAGCTTTCTCATAGTCAAATTCTCATGTAATATGAAGGCAACACAATTTACCGATTTTTTTATAATGTCAGCTAACTCACGCAACTTCACTTTTCGATCATTCGAAATGATTGTTTTGTATATTTTGTGTTTTCTGGTGTTACTGCCTCATTTGAACGTCCAATATGGTGTCCCTACGACCACGTTTGAAGTCAGCAAACCAACGTTTAATTGTTGTTTCTGATGGAGCGGAGTCCTTATAATACTTTTAAGGCATTGCTTCGCTTGGGCGGTATTTTTTTCCCATCAAGAAGTAGTATAAAATTGAAACACGAAATTGTTTTTGATCCATTGATAAATGAAAAAACGGTGAATGCTAGGAGGTTAGCGCCATCTATGTGTTAGTGCTGAGACTTTTCAGCCCAGGTAATAAAAATTCAATGTGCCAGAACTACTATATCTGTTTAAATCTGTTTAAAATCTGTTTTTCCGTTAATCAGCTGACGCCCCCATACGAACGACAACTCTCAGAAGTTGAGAAACTTGTGCGAGCTAAGGACTAACGAGGTCTTACCTTTTAACGTGTGATTCCTAACACGGTTGCAGAATCATCCCCAGCTTCAACCAGATAAATTCTATCGAGAAAAATATCTGGTCGAGGCGGGAATCGAACTCACGGTCTTCCGATCGTGAGTCGGGCGCACTACCACCTCGGCCAATTCCACATCCACAATGCATGATGCAAGTATATCAGAGCAAACTCGTAGACATCAGCAATAACAGTATATACCTTCTAGTAACATGCGGCACATATATTTTTCAGAACAAATAGTACTCCTTAATGTTAATGGTTGAAGAATATCGCCATCTATTGTGATTTTCGAGCAAAAGTTTTTATTTAAAAAAAATGATAAAACATCATCTTTTCTTTCTCACTACATCAAGTTGTTTGACAATATTTCTATAGATGACTTTATAGTGCCCTCATATTGAATTTTGAAAGCAAATTATTACTTATTATATCGTTAAAAAAATAATTATTTTATCAAATGGTTCGAAAAAATATACAGGGTTTCATTTGAAATTCCTGATTTGAGTTAATTTCTGGTTGAAACATAATGAGTTTTGAATTGGCATTTCAATAGAAATATCAGCTCCGAACTATGTATTCATTTCGAATTTCAAATGAATTCGTCTTAAATTTCTCAATAATGTATGAATAATGATTTTGTTGTCATCCAGTATAGAAACTCTACGTGGCTAAATGTCCCAAAGGACATTGGCCTGTATAGGCATTGGATGACTATAGCAGCCAGTGATTGAGTCTATAAAAAAGTTAATCTGATTTGTATTCTTTCATCTACTGGTTTGTATCAGCCGAATGAGTTTCAAATATATGAAAAAATAGATATAATGCATTCATATAAAAATATATGTATTTTGAATCCGATCTGGGAGAGTGGGGTGCCCACTACTGACACACATTACAATTGAAAGAGCCTGTTTTGATTATAGCTGGTTATAATTAGTAGTCCACCAGATTCTAGTAATGGTCATGTTGGATACACACACCCATTTAGTAGGTTTATCATGTCGGATTTCCACCAAACGGACAAAACTACAACAAAACAGCAACTGTGTCGATTTCTATAAAACAAAAATTTGAGTTGCCAAAATGAGAAACATCTTAAAGAGCAAAAGATTTAACCATAATTCAGAAGTGCCAGACATTCTTCATTGGGTTGAGGCTAAATTCTGAAAATGAATAAGTACTGGTGACATTTTCCCTTTCTTCTTGTCTTATTATCTCATAGTAGATTACAAAAACTGAGCACAAATAACAATATACAATTTCTTTTATTATATAAACCTGATTTTACAAAATAAATTATTCGTCAAGCAGACACTGACATACACTAGCACTATACTTAGGTGGCAAGATTTTCTCCAATTCATTTTTGTCCAACCACCGAAAATCCAAGTTCTTTTGAGATATATGGCCGTTCAGGTACCTCGCAAAATATATGAAAACCTATAAAAATACATCTTGAAAACTGCACCGTGAAATCAGAAAAAATCTAGTTACCTTGGCTCCAACTATATCTGTTTCTTTCCTAAGACTTGCTGGGTACTTATATTTATAAAAGCCACATGGAGCATTGCCGAAAATCTGTGCCTTCACTTCAGAACCCACAGTTTGTTTCAAAGTGCGTTCAGCAGTCTAGACAAAAATAGAAAAGATAGAATTATGCTACAGAGAAATATTTTTTCTTTTTTATTTTATTCAAGCAAGGCCACTGTCAATTTCCAATTATTTCAAACACAGTTCTTCTAGTTATCAAATACTGTTGAGAGAGTACAGTATTCAAATATTTTGAAATTGTATTTAAAAAATTCTACCAACTTTGTTTTTATAATGGAACATTAGGCATGCAATAATCTTTGGAAAGTGAAAATATGTTTTTCAATTCAAATAATATGTTGGTTAATTTTTTTCTGTTTTACTTGTTCAATAGCAATGAGTTTGATATTTCTCATTTAATGCAACGTCTCTCCAAAATATGTAATTAACAGTAAAAAAGTATTTTCTGCACAAGCTTTTATTTACCACCTCTGGAAAGAAAAAAGTTAACTTTAAATGAAATCCATTAATTTATCTGTTTTATAAAAAAATATTTTTTTTTAGAATGTCAGAATCAATTCACATATTGTATTTTTGTTTAAACACAAGTAATTCTCACTTTAATATCATATAGATTATATGTAATGTTGATTCAAAATTATCATTTTATTTTTCGTATTCTTGCTGATCATTTCAGGAAAATACTTCATTTGAAATCAATATCTAGGGGTGTATAAAAAAATTGTTTCCCATCTAGGTCTGTCCACCATATTGGTTTACAGTGAAGTAATGTTATTTTTCATATTCTTTTCAGCAAATTCATTCAGTTGATACCAATACCATTACAGTGTATATTGGATTCAGAGTGACGTTATTTTTCAAATTATTTCAAGCAAACCCTCACATCTGATATCAATCCTCATTGTTGGGGTCCATAAAAAAGCTAGTCCACCATGTTAGTCCGTCCACCATCTTGGTCCACTATCTTGCGCGGTTCACTATCTTGGGCAGTCTTGACTGATCTATCATAATGAATTTTGAGTGATGTCATGTTATTTTTGGTCTTTTTTCAACAAACCATTTTCGTGGAAAATCATAAAAAACTAGCAAGTCCACTTGGGTGGTCTGCTATATTGGATTTCAAGTGAAGTCATGATTTTTCGAATTCTTTTTAGCAAACCCTTTCAACTGATACCCATTATCATGGGAGTGCATAAAAAACTATTCCGCCATCTTGGGTGGTCCACTGTGTTTAGTATAAAATGCCATATCTTGGCTAGCTATGCTTTGTCATCCACCATAAAAGTGTATGCTGTACATATTTCCATTATTATTAAAGAACATCCCTTGAAGCAGTTCAATCAAAATCAGTATACAAATCATTAAAAATGATATATAATAAATAGAAGGGATCGAAATATTGACTCAACTTTGATATGTACTTTACCTTTGAAGTACATTTCAATTTACATTTCACAGTTATTTTGTGAATTGATTTTTGATAGTAGAACAATCATATTTGAGAAGTTATGAAACTAAATGTTAGCTGACATATTTGAAACATCTAAAACCACATACCTGTCTTAAAGTTTCCCCATCCTGTCTCAAATCTTGTGGGAGCATATAAAAATACTTGTCACCAATCTTCTGGTTCAGAACAAATACTAAACTCTTATCCAATTTTCTAGAAAGGGATTTTAAATCACTTTTCTTATCAGCTTCTGGAAGTGAATGAAATCAACATAGATGACTGAAAATTGGAAATTGTATGAAATTTCATTCATAACCTACAATTAATCAGAGGAAAATAAGAAAAAACATAAACACAAAAATAAGTGAAGACATACTAGTGATTTACCACTCTTTAGAAACAAATTTAAGATTTTCTCAACTCCCTACACAGTAGGTTAATGGACTGACACCTCTCAGAAAACAACTACTCCCCTAGCTAATACCACGAAGGGCGTTGGATTATATCTGACAGGTGTCAGTGCAGGATTCTTCACAGAAGAATACAATACAATACAAAGAAGCATACAACAAACAACAGGTTTGTTGTCGCCCTATCTGCCTGTGAACGAGGTAACCAACTGCATATCCGAAATTTGCCCAATTCCTCGTATAAGGAAAGAAATTTTTCACGTATAGTCAGTGGGCATACTTGAAGACTGGCTATAAATCAAATCATCTAAAAGAATTCGTTCAGGCCAGGGAAGTAGTTGTTTTCTGATAGGTGTCAGTCCATTAACCTACTGTGTAGGGTGTTGAGACTCAAACAAGATATCTTTCGTACTTTTTCATCAGTCGTCAAATGGATTACGCTTTGAAAAAAGTCTTTCATCGAATTTATGGCGTAGAAATAGAAAGAACGACCCTTTTTCGCAAAAACTGCATTTTCAAGAAAAACTATTGGACCTAGCCATAGGGAATACTCAATGAAATTTGTAGAGGTTTCGTTGACGCTCTTTATGGATCGATAATATACAGGGTGTTCCATTTAAAATAAGGAAGATTCTGCAAATTTTTATTTACAATATGTGGCAAGCGGTTTTTCATACCCTATATATCACAGCTAGATTTTAGATATAACTCTTTCATTGTAGATAATTTTTGAATCCTTTGGAGATCTTTGATATTATAATTGTTACCTAATTTGTGTTGGGTACTGTTAAAATCATTTTATTCAAGAATATTTTTATTGAAAATATTAATATTGTATTTACGAAGAAAAATCAAAATTATGAACAAAAAATAGAAGATGAGAAGACTCTGATGAATAAACAATGAAACGAGCAATATAAATAGGTAGATACCAAGGGAATAATGCTGAATTGATAATAAAAAGTATAAAAATTCATTTACATTAGATATGAATGAAAAAACTTTGTTATACCTATCAATGTTTCAGAATTTGAAATGTATAAAATAATCAAGTAAACATGTCACTGATAAGATACGAAATTTATCAATAATTGAAAAATAGAGATTGTCAAAATTGATTACATAAGTGATTTGATATTGGAAAAACCATCTGAGTAAGGTTGAATGGTTATATTTTGTAACGATTCATTTGTAGGTAGTAATAGCTAAGTACACAGATAATCACGAGATAATTTCTGTTTGATTTTAGCAAACAAATTGTTTGCTAAATAATATGGTAATTCTATGGCCCTAGTAGTGCTAGTACTGAATCTACTTGACCACTGACCTCAATAATTCATTCACCAAAAATTCGCATTCTGCAAAATTCTTTCATATTCTGCTTTCAAAAACGAACAAATTTGAAAAAAATAAAAAAAGTGCGAAATTTCGATGCACGGGTAATGAGGCTCAACCACTGAAATGTCAATAATAATAATAATAGTGATTCATTTATTTCGCTTGTTGAAAAGTATATAACAGTGGATAACAAAGCAAAAAAAAAGAGATTTGTATCGACCATTATTCGTTAAATATAAAATCCTGACACTGACACGAGTAGCTCTGTTCATATAGGAAAATATTTTATTAGCAATTTCAGCCTCTAATCTTGTGAAAGAATCTCTGATATATAATGATTGTAAAATATTAAAAAATCTACCAGTGAAAATAATAAAACAAACAAAGAAAACATCACTCAAAAAAGCGATCGTTTTACTGATTTTTCATGATATACAATTTCAAATGTGATTAATTACTAGTTCTAAAGTCTTTTATAAGAGTTGTCCTAGGGTGATTACCTTTGTCTGATGTATTATATTTGTTCCTTTTATATTTTTTCAATATGATGAGCTCTGTCAATGAGAATTTAAAATTTTTCTGTTAGAAAGTTCTTCAGTGTATCGAAAATTGCGAGAAATTAATTTGGGTTCAGATTACATATGAGTAATCACATATGAGACTCCTTTAAGATTTTTTTTCCGAATACTTCTTTATAATAAACTCTGCTTTCGAAATAAAATGTCTACAAGATGTTCAAGGCAATTATAGTAAAATGACTCGAGACATGATTTATTTACCATCTGTACTTAGTGGCGAAAACGTTTTTTCAGAATTCTTCACTGTTAATAGTTTCGAACAGTTCTGTATCAATTACTGCAATGAAAAACTCCAACAATTTTTCAACGATAGAATTCTTAAATCCGAACAAGAACTGTACCAAAAGGAAGGCCTGAATATACCAGAAATCAAATTTGTTGATAATCAAGACTGCATCGGTAAGTCGATGTTTTTTCTCATAAGGAAAGCAAAATATCAATCACTTTTTCCTTACAGATCTCATTGAAACCAAAAATAAGGGCATTTTAACTCTACTCGATGAAGAGTCTAAACTTCCCAAACCATCTCCAGCTCATTTCACTGAAGAAGTTCATAAGATTTGGTCCAAGGAATATAGGCTAGGTTTACCCCGTTCTTCCAAGTTGAAGGCACATAGAAGCCTTAGGGAGAGTGAAGGATTTTTGATCAGACATTTTGCCGGGGCTGTTTGTTATCAAACGGTTAGTGGGGATATACCTTTCCAGGAAATCTTTTGTTTTTACAAGTTTTTTATTATTTTCAGAAATATTTTATCGACAAAAATAACGATGCACTTCATGCATCTCTGGAAGGAATCATTCAAGAGAGTAAAATCAAGTTCATTCAAAATTTGTTTTCCACGTCTAATACATTAAAGGGTAAACTTGGTTTTACAAGTGTCAGTAACAAATTCAAAATTCAGTTGGGGGAACTGATGGAGAAACTGAGAAGTAACGTAAGTAACATTTTCAAAAAATAAAACCTGCAGCTTTCACACAAAATGAATTTACTCTAGTTTTCTTTCATTGTAAAATTTATTTCTTTTTGTAGGGTACAAACTTCATACGTTGCATCAAGCCTAACAATAAAATGGTGGACCAACAGTTCGATGGTAATTTGAGTTTGATGCAACTCAAATGTTCCGGTATGACGAATGTGTTGGAGCTTATGGAATATGGTTATCCGAGCAGAACTTCTTTTGCTGAATTGCATTCCATGTATAAAGAGTATCTTCCAAAAGAGTTGAAGATGTTGGGCCCTAGAATGTTTTGTGAGGTAAAAATGTTTAAATGAATATGAAAATAATTCAGGTTTTGTTGAATGAAACTTTCATGATGACTAACTACTAACTGTTGATATAATAGAAACATTTTTGTGAAAAATTTTTTTTGGCTTTTTTCTCCATTTTTATATAAAAAATTTTGAACTTCCAAAAACGGAAACATATCAAAACTTAAAAAAAAATGTGTAGATCATACTCAGTTGTTTCTATGTAATACAAACAACAACTTTCAATTAGGAACAAGTAATTTTATCACGAATGTTTGCTGTAAAAACTAAATAAGAAAAAGAGATTTCCATGTTGGTCAATGTTACTGATTGAAAGTAGTTTGTTGGGAAAGATTTTTTCTTTAAATTAGTACTTGAAAACCTTTGTCCACCACTTTTGTTAGTTTTTGGAAGTTACTCACTCTTATCAACTAATACAATGAAGTAAATACTACCTACTCTTAACAACTAATACAGTGAAGTAAATACTCCTAAGAACAAAATCTTTTCAACGAATTTGGTATGGATTCTATCCAAAATGTTTGAGAAATCAGTGATGCCATAATTTATTTTTAAATTAATTCACAGTTTGGTTGATTCAAGCATATTGTTATCACTATTATATTTCAATATACCTTGTGAAGTTCCCACAAAAAATTCTCAATATACTCAATACATTTAACCATTTGAGCTTAACGATTATCTACTGAATTTTTAATTTATTTCATATATTTTTTTATTATTTTATGAATTATTGTGGTATTAATTTCATATGCTTTATACTTATTATATACTTAATAATGAAAGAATATTGTCACACCTCACAGAGAATAATGTATATAACGATTATCTCATTAATAACTCTAATAAAAATAAGTACAATAAAAATGTTTGCATAATAATAATAATCACCACCCATTATAATTGTAATATTTTTCATTCAGACACTGCCTTCTTGGAATTTATAATTTTTTTATGTGTTTAATGTCCACATGTATGCTTTGATATAAGCATAATGTATTTTTTGTTTATAAAATGTGATGTCATGTCTAGGTATACTCAGTTGAAAGATTACGTTATGCTATCTGGTTAAACTAAAAACTGAAAGTACAGAGTTGGTACAGGTAATACTGAAAACTTCTTGTAAATACCTGTTGCTAACATTTAAACAAATCAAATAAAAATGTATACTGATATTTTCTTAATAATAACCTTTAAAAAAAAAGTTAACATTCTAAGGTTATATTTATTTATATGTCCCACATTAGTACAAAACTCCACAAGTTATTAATGTGAATAACTGATTTTGATTTTCTTATCTTTGAGTTCAACACGAACAACTAGATATGTCACATTAACCAAAAATTACTTTCTTTAGGCGATGCTGCATAGTTTGAAACTTAGAGAGAGAGACTTCAAATTTGGAGTGACGAAAGTATTCTTTAGACCAGGAAAGTTTGCAGAATTCGATAAAATAATGAAGTCGGATCCAGAAAACCTGCAGTCCATTGTAACCAATATAAAGCGGTGGCTGGTTTCATCGAGATGGATCAAAGCACAGTTCTGTGCTTTAACTGTGATAAAAAGTAAATGGAGGCTTTATTATGTTGTTCAGTTAGGTATTTAAAGTTGAGAGTTATTGGGTGTCGCCTTTGATTTTTGTGTTTGTTTGGTTATGCCCAATGCTGAGGAGCTTCTATTTTTTCTGTTTTGTTTGAGTTCACCGGCTTATGTCAAATGCCACACAGAATAAGAATGTACAGCTCAGCTCCCAGACTTTCTTCCTCGGTATTTTATTTTTATCCAGATTTAGGCCTAAATATCATGGAGCTCAAATATCACCATTTGTATTGAGGTAAAGTACAGCTCTGCAATCTTATGGAGAAAAAGCCTATCGTCTTTTATACTAGTTTAGCGTTTCTTAACCTTTTTCAGCCCACGGACCACTAGAAAATCGAGCACAATTTCAATAACCCCCCTTAATAAAAATACAGGAATAAATTTCAGGCAGTTTATTTAGTACTGCCAAAAATAATTTTTTCAATGGTTTTTTCGTTTGGTGTTATTACTTAGTTGTAATCTAAAATCGGATTCCAATCGTGATCTGTTGCTGTATTTATTTTTGATATATACAAGAGCAGATAATGCTTCTTCACACATTTATGTGGATGAGGAAAGCAGAGAATATTTCAGTGCTTTTGTTTGAAGGTGGTTGACAATGTTTCATGGTGCATTTCATTAGTTCGGACTTCCATTGTCTAATATGATATAAATTGATTTGAAATTCCTGAAGATTCTATGAAAAGTCACCCGAAGACAATTGTGGATACTAACAATCGAAATGTCGTGAAGTTACTTGGCTTGGAATATTTTAATTTTCAATTTTTATTCCTTGTTGATAATTTTTCATTTTCAGCGCGTGTTAATAGTACAATTTTTGATTGTAATATGCTTGTATTATTATGTATCATGCCTGTATTATGATACCAAGGTACCAAGTCGTAGATATTCAAAATGACCAACAAACTTATTCTGATTGAAATCTAATTACTCAAGAAGTTCCTCAAGAGTCTATCCTAGGACCAATATTGTTTTTGATATACGTGAATGACCTTCCATAATCACTTGGTACAGGTCTAGTGTGTCAATTCGCAGATGATACGTCGGTAAGAGTGTCTGGGTCTGATTCAAGAGCTCTCTCCAGAGGGTTATCTGAGGAATAAACGTGAATAAACGTGAATAAACTGAACTCAAGGCTCTGTTCTGTAGCAGAAGTAATTCGAGCAACAAGGGACCAGTCTTGTTGAATACATGTTCAATCTATTATTCAATATGGCATTATATTTTGGGGCACATCTATCATGGCGAACAAAATATTCAGAACTCAGAAGTATATAATTCGCTCTATGTTGAAATTACCTTATAGGTCAATATGTAGACCATACTTCAAAGAACTTGATATATTACCCGTTCCTTCCTTGTACTTTCTTCAATTAGTAACTTTTGCAAAAAACACTACCGCATCTTTACAAGGAACTGTGATCATTATTCTATCAAATGGCAAGAAATACTAGAGGAAGAACCGACCGCAGTATACCAAAACACACAACATCATTTTATGAGAAGGGACCCCCTATAAAGCCATTAAGGCATATCAATCACTCCCAACTGAAATAAAAAATACTCAGTACCTGGGAAAATTCAGACTCCTAACGATAGAGTATCTGTAAGAAAAAAATTATTACAGTTTCAACAGCTGGTGATGGGTCTTAATGTAGTTGTCTCATAAACTTTCAAACCACAATAATTTTCAGTAGATGTATTTATGCGTACTTGTATTTACTTCATTAAGTCAATGAATTGTATTGTAATATTTGTCACTGTACATACATTTTAATGCATTAATTTTATGACCCCTGACGTGCACTTGATTTTATGGCGATAAAAAATATTATTATATTATATTTATTCCATTGTACTTTCAGTTTTTTTTGCTCCATATAACTATTATTTTTTCAGTTAATGTTTTCAATTTTTTATAGATCCTTTCAGGGATGTCAAATCAATTCATATCATATTAGACAATGAAAGTCCGAACTAATGAAATACAAATGTACGGTGTTAGGCCTTCAGCCGGGCGTTTGATACTATTCACCACAATCTTTTGTGAATCATTTTGGATTAAAATGGTTTTCCTGCCAACGCTCTTGCATTATTGATGGACTATTCGAAGAATAGACAGCAACTGGTTAATTTAGAGAAATACAAATCAGATATATTATATCTTAATTCAGGGGTACCTCAAGGATACAAACTTGGGATTTTATTATTCTCTATATATACATCCTACTTACTACAGGTTCTTCATACTTGTCAGGTGCATTTATACGCTGATGATACTCAAGTATATCACAGCTTTCCGGCGAAAATCGCAGACAGTGCTTGTGACAGTATCAATGCAGATATAAATAGATTTGTTGAATTTGTAACGGACCATTGTTCATTTATAAACTCTAGTAAATTGTATGTGACAATCATTCGTCCAAGGTTTCATCGTTACATAGTGAATAACTCTGCGAATATCTGCATTCGAAATTGTTAGCGAAGCAAGATGTAGATCAGAGATTTGAAAAATGTATGAATAAACTCTTAAAACGTACCTATTCTGCATTGAAAATCATTTATAGTAGCCGACATATTCTATCTTATTATGTAAAAAAGTTCTTATGTGAATCTTTGGTGCTTTCAGTTTACAATTATGTGGATGTTCTTTATTATGGCCCATGTTTAACAAATCAATACAGAAATTAGATTCAAAAAGTTGAAAACTCGTGCCTAAGGTTAATTTTTGGTATTGGTCGGCGATACAGGATCTCATATAAGTTTCAAGAAATTGGATGGCTGAACATGAAGAAAAGAAGATTACTTCACGCTGTTCGTTTTTCCATAAAATAATTGAAACAAAAGGAACCTTCATATATTCATAGGAAAATTACATATCGTATGGACATTCATAGCCTGAATATTCTATATAAAAATATACTTGCAATGCCAAAATTCAGAACAGAAGTGCTCAGGCGGTCTTTCAGGTACCAAATTTGTCAGAAGTATAATTCTGTCCCCAACTCCCTTAAACAGTTAAATTCCACAAAGTTCAAAACTGAATATAAAGATTATTTGTTTTACTGAAATTAAATAAAAATATTGATATTTTGTAAGGTAAACTAAACTCTTTATGTAAGGTGTTTGTTCGTATTCATATTATAATAACATTATATATAACAATCACACTATTGTTTTTGTTTTTCTTTTCTTTGTCTTTTCATTTGTTCTTTTCAGGGTTGAATGGAAGAACATTCTCCGTGATGTATTATATTATGGGCGATAAACTTCGCCCTTTATTTCAATTGATAGTTGAATATAAAAGGTATATTGAATTTTTTGTTTCGGTTATGAAATAATAAAGGCGATATTATTATCATACTTTTATATTAACACTAAAATAAACAAAAAATACTCCTCTCTTCTCAGTACATACTCCAAACATTCGTTATGGAATTAAATCAGATTTCATTCACGAGATTCCTACACACTACTACTACACCACAGTAAAAATTTCACTTACTTAGAACGCTGTTATCCTTACTGGTAGACATTGATGTATCGCCGTGAAACACTTGACTTGGGGCTCTTCATTACCAATCTGGATAACATTATGAGAAGAAACATACAATTCATTCATGAATTACGACTTTATATCACGGAATGGTTTTAATATACTCATGTATCCTAAAAACACTTCATTGTGAGATTTTCACTCGACACGTTTTACAAAAACGCAACACGTGTTTCGCCATACAATGGCATGCCTTACACGCCCGAGGAAATCCATAACTAACGTTATGGATTTCCTTGAGCGTGTATCTACTAACCCATCTTGATATAAAGAAATGTGAGAATCTCCTCTCAAAGAAAGAAAGGAAGGAATTAATTTCAAAAAAATAATTCTATAAATGTATAGATCATGCAAAGAAGTAACATTCAGACACGAACCGAAAGATGAATAACTTCTGAAAAAGCTACTTTCATATGAACATTGAATTATACTTTAAACAATTTCTGTCGAACAAATACTTTCATACGAACACTGAATTATACAAAACCACTGTTCTTTACTCAGTTTGTATTTCAAACATTCTTCATGGAATTGAATCACAATATACTGAATGGAATGTGAAAATTTCACATAACTGGAACACTGTCATTCTAACTGGTAGACATCGATGTTTCGCCGTAATATACTTGCCATCAGGGCTCTTCAGCACGAATCTGGATAACATTATAAAATGAAACACATAATCCATTCCTGAATTACGACTTTATGTCGCGAAATGAGTTAGATCCAGTTATATCATCAATGTCATCCATTCGCTTAGCTCAGGGGTCTCCAAACTACATCCCGCGGGCCAAATCCGGCCCGCCAGTGTCATCAATCCGGCCTGCGACAGCCAATGATTTACTGTCATCAATCTGACCCGCGACAGCCAATGATTACCTAATTGTTGTTACTATTGCTGTGATAAGTTGAAGAAGAAAA
>WOGO01003187.1:0-14675 GCA_015342085.1 Leptinotarsa defecta | reverse complement strand
CAGGAATGATTCCAGAATTATTTGAGTTTCCTGGCTACATCCAAAGTATTGCCGTTCGGAAAACAATAGTGAAAAATTAATTATATCCATATCGTCGATAATGTCATTACTGGTGTATATTGTTTTCGACAGAACTAATTTATCAACAATGTAAATACTGGATTAGAAATCAAAATGTAATATTTTGTTCAATCCTCAAAAATGAAGTATTGAACACAAGTTCAATAACCAACTCTCGAAAAAAAAAATCAGCTCAAGATTTCTCTGAACCCAACTCTTCCCTGAAAACAGCAATGTTTCATTTATGTCTTCCGGCCAAATATCCAATCAACGGAATAAAGGCTCATATATCGTAAATAAGCAACATACGACATAAAGAAACAATCGAATCGCTTTTATCAACTGCATAAAAACCTTGAAGAATAAAAGATTGAAACAGCCGCCTGAAAAAATTACAAATTGAAATGAAGATGGCAATAATATTTAATGATTTATTGTTGTATTGGCAGCGTGATCGGTATTAAAAAATGGATATATGATCAATAGTTGGCATACTTCAACGTGAGACATCGAATGTTGTTTTTCAACATGGCAATAAACAACGAGAATCATAGTAGAGCTGTCATATGCGAGTTAGGAGTCATTATAGGTTTATTATTGCCTTCAGTGAACGATATATGATATGGAGCGTGTGTACAAGCATGCAGTTGGGTTTCTTTGGGTTTTCTTTCGCGCGAGTTTTATTGACTCTTCACGAGTCGCTGAGAGGAATATCGAAGTGCAGATATGACTAGAAAAAGGTGTTTTCAATACTTTCAACAGTCATGAAGTTTTGAAATAGATGAATTTCTCGTAGTGAAAATTTACATCACATTCAGTAAGGAAGAAAAATATATTGATTTAAGAATTTTCTGTACGAGAACGCGAAAGAGTGTTCCTTTTTTGTTTTCTTTTACCAGATGGCGCAATAGTTTACGTCACAGTCTACTCATAATTTCTTTGAGAGTTGCGAGTTTGCGAATGACCTGTGAACTTCAATTATTCAATTATTCGACAATAATAATGACGGAGCTGCTTGTAACTCGGACTACGAAATCGTATGTTGCACTGAATTTTCGAAAATTCTATGTTAACGTGTGTTCTATTCATTTGAATTACCACCAAGGAATTCAAACCCAAGTACTTCCAGCATCTGGAAAGATGTTTTATCAATTTGTGAAACGTAAGTTACTTTTTGAGTAAATCATCAGGATTGATTTTGTCACAATACAATATTATGAGTGTAATATTACACTGACATTGACAGGTGAAAATTAAATTGAAATTGGTATCATTCGCATATATTATGCAATTAGCTGAATCTCATAAAACTTCACAACTCACTTGCATACGGAATAAATAATACTGGTCCTAAAATAGATCATTGTGGAACACCTTCACCAATTTGTAGTTTCATAAAAGTAATTGTATATTTCTACATTTTCTTCTTGAAAAATAGTCACGTATAGGTTCTTCTTTTTTTTATATTTTTCCAAAAAAAATTAAACGGCGCTCCTGATAGACTGTATGCCTTCGTATATTAATTCAGTTTCTACAGTAACTTCGTATGATCAACGCAGTCGAATGCTGTGCTCAGGTCATTCGCTGTGTTCCAATGACAAGCCTTTTGATACAAAAAAATCATCAATTGCTTACATCATCAATCTAGTAGTACAAAAACCCTATTGATCTTCGGAGAGTATATTTTTCTCAAGAAGAATCAGAAGCCCAACAGTATTTGACGAATTCTCATATGGAGAAGAGTACTGTTAGAGTAGGTTTCTATCACCTAAATTTATATAGAGTTTTCTACTTCAGAATATGACATTCTATTGTTCAAAAGGACAGATTGGTCAAATCAGTAACTAGTTTCACGGAATTTATTTTATATAAAAAGCATCCGTATTATTAGCACCGGGTATGAAAGTTTATTTTTCATGAGGTCAATACTTTGAATCCAATGAATACATAAAAACACTATATTTTGTTTGGGATAGTTGTTGAAAGTATTATTTACAATTGCAGGTTTATTAATTATTTTTGAAGAATCAAAAAGCTTCTAGTTTCACCTGACATCACGCCAAATACTCATAGTGCGATTACACTGGATTTCTTCTCTAACTTCTCCTGTCCTGAGACCAAAATCCTTTCGGCATCTTTAACTCTACCAGTGATACGTGCAACAAAGGTATTGAAATACATCCACGGATGAGGATGAAAAATGCCCAGTTAATAAGGCATTTACAACTGACACTCGATGGTTCGCGTGGGCCTGAACTCTACGGGTGTCCCGCAGTGTATTATTCAGGGTGGCAGGTAGATGTTAGCATACAAAATACATCTTCATCCTCATGATTTAGTGGTCTGCTTGAATCTTATATTGCTATTCGAAGTAATTAAGTGAATACTTGGAGTTCATTCAGTATTTTATTAACCTGAAGTTTTTTTATTTATTGGAATGGAACGTTGTTTCGAAGTGATTGGTATATTCGTTAGCGAAAATTCTTAAGCAACTTCACCTTGATGGATAAAACTGAAACCTCTGATATCAAATGCAACTAATGAACATCTTTTCCATATCGGACCCACGTTTCACTACCAAGTTGGCATTATCAAGACATGATTAAAACTGAAATTTACGACTGAGTTATGACTAAGCTACGTCTAAGCTACAAGTTACTTACGACTAAGCTCATAAGTCGTGTCATAAGCTCACGACTAAGCTTACGACTTAGTCCTCGTAATAGTTATTGTGTTGTTTTGTTATACTCTTATTTATGTTAACGACTAACGATAAATGCTAATTTAATTTTTTTTTCTACTTGTATTTTTTTCGTCGAATAGACCTTCTTCTACAATTTTGAACCTTCAAAGTTAATCAGAAGTCAGTTATCATATACTGAGCTCGAAAGTTTCTCGAACATTTTTCATTCTTACAGTCATTGAGCATATTGAGCGACACTGGTCCACGAAACCGAATCTATGAAGTATGTTTTCTGAAACTCGTTTTCTTATATGCTTAGTTTGATCAACATCCTTTTTTCACAATCTTCACACTTCATTTTATAAATCTCACTGACAATTCTAGTGTCAGAACCGTGTTCTCTTCAGAATCACTTTCGGATTGTATTCTACTGGCTGTAAACTTCTTCAACAACGTAATAATGTTCTTATCATTCGAAACTAAAACCTTGTTTGAGAAGTAGTTGCAAAATATATTTCAATTTGAAAAAAGTTTTTATAAATCTAGAATTCAGGTACAGTGATTCAAAATTGAGACAGTTTGACTTCACGATTTCAAACTTGTACATGAAAGGGTTTTAGTCTATATGAAGTCAATCCGGACAGATAAATCAAAAACTAATATACTGGGTATGATTATTTACTAGTTAAAACCATATAAAACCTCCCACATGATTATATTATAAAATTATACCACGCCGCCCATGACATACAAAGAAATTGTTGACATTCGGTAACTATTTAGGTGTTTTGCCATTCGAATTGACTTCATATAAACTATCTTCATACTTTATATACGATATAAAATTTCACTCGTCTAATTCAATGTTACTATGAAAGTAGTTGTTTAGGAAGAGCTTTTCCTTCCAGCTTGTTTCTCAAAGTAACTTCTATGCCTGAACTACATATCTTTGTACCTGCTTCCTTCACAAGTTTCCTAAATGTATTGTTCGAAGATAGAGAAGATAGAGAGTGAAAGCTTTTACTTCCATCGATTCAATTGGACAGATCTAGCACTATTTTGTTGCTCCGTGGTTGCTGCCGGATTTTTCAGAAGAACAACAATTGACTCTTTCAAATTCTTCATGAGTCTTTCATATAGACGGCATTTTTTTTAATATGTTGCTGTAAATCAAGAATCAAAGGAATTTGAAAATCGATGCATAAGGATTCCGTTAATATCCTTTTCCAATTTATCCCTTTGAACATATCTGTTTCTCGTGGATACTCAGAATTCTTGTAAGTGAATCCACTTCTTTGGACAAATTTAGTTGTTTTTGGTGATACAAAAAGAGAGAGAGAGAGAGAAAAAAAGGGTTTGGAATGGAACAAAGATGATCCCAAGCTAAATTATCTTCAGTGACGAAGGAGTTCATTATGAAGTAACAACCAATGAAACTTCCCAGTGACAACTGATTATTTATCGGCCGCGTCGATATCAATAGAAAATTATTAGGGTTTGAGTTCGAAGTGCCTATCATATACTTAGTTAGGAAAAGAATGATCAAATCGGGCTAAATCACTGGCTCTATTGAGTACGTTCATCAAATGGAAGTGCCAGAGGACATTTGCTTCATATATTCCTCTCCGGGCGACGCAACAGAATCGAGTTGAATATGCAATATTTAATGGTCTTGAAAACAGTTATACCGTATTCCGACATCCATCATTGGTCGCCATAACTGTACCGTCTGTGTGGTCTCATAGAAGTACAGAGACTCTTCAACTAGTACCGACCGAGTACAGCACCGATTCTCACGCTCACGCCCACGCCATCTGACCATTCATCACTCAACTGAATAAATGATCCGCATTTCGAACCTGAACCCAATTAATTTTCTAATAATTGTTATCGAAAGATATGAATTATCTACAAGTTTATTAATACGGGATCAAGATCCCGTATAGTGATATACAACAGTGTTTATAACAATACGCAAGCATGTAGCTCGAAGAGCAATACATCATCGTTCTCTGCGGGAAGTCTGGTGATGACGTAATTACCCGGTCTGCCCACAGGGGGCGCATATCATGGGACTGACAATAATTCATAATGTTGGTTGGGATCACACAAAGAGATGTTCAAAAATGTTCAGCGTTTTAACACGTTTGTGAGTAAAAAAACAGATATTAATGGCGTTATTAGGAGTTGTTTTTTGTCGTTATTGCGGACGGTAATTATGGAACATAAATATTAATTTATTCGGACAAACAACCATAATGTGAATGAATTAGTGAATTTTGGGAGGAATTTTGTTTGGCAATAATATTTTTAGAGTCGGAGAACGTGTTTTTATTTTTATTCAACACTTTGACTCTGACGGGATACATTTTTTTACATATTTCGTGAGTAATGTTTTGTAATCAAGTGGAAGTTCGATAATTTCATTACCTTTGTGAACTATAGATTACCAAAACTCTTTCTGTGTGACGTATTCTACAGTTCTGTTCAACAGGACCAGAAATTACTGTCAGCTTTAGAAATTTTGGGTGTTTTGGGGGTTGGAGTGTCTTTCCTATGCGACAAGTTAGTGAAGGGAGGAGGGAGTCTTTTAAAAACAACTTCCGGGAAATTATCAGTGAAAAATGAAAGATTTTCAATTCTCCTGTATTGTGCCTCAAATTTCATATGAACTTAAAAATATCAATGTATTTGCAGCAATATTCGAAATGAATCAAATCTGCCCTTTGTCAACCATCAGAGGTTGTTGGCAAAAAATTGAGCAGATGCATGTACCCGATGAAAATAGTTTTCTTATAGGTGAAAGAAACGTCAAATTTTTTTATTGAAAATAATGCACAATATCATAACAGAACTTGTGGTTTTGGAGCGATAAGACAATTTTTCAAAGACGTTAACGTATAATCCTGGATAATATTCTCTTCTTCAAAACAACATTGATGTTGTGGACAATATCATAAGGTCGAATTCAAAATACAGTTCTTTCGGGGTCATATGTTTGGATATCCGGCTTGTATACATTACCTGTGTCATATTGATGACTTGAGAAGTACATCCAAAATGTGGAAGAAATTTTGAATATGGTGAAGAAGGTCATATTGAAGTTGATGAAGGAATATTAATGAAAGGTGAGAATATCTAAGAAATAAACTTGAACACATCTAATACTCGAAGAATTATACGACAATGACTTGAATTATTTGCACATTGCAACAAATAGCATGTTATATAATGACGATCAGATTGAGGTTATTGATAAAATCACAATTGGAAGATAAAAGAGTAGAAATAAGAAATTCCAACTCTATATGGATGTGTATGCGATATAGGAACTCCATAAGAATATATAGGTGGAATAAAGTTAGAGAAAATAATTTTTGCAATAGGTTCAGTGATCGATGTAAACAGATTTTTTAAATTATGAATGTACCAAATTCTGAACAGCAGTGGTGGTATATTCTGGTAAAAATCTACCACTCTGTGTAAAGAACGTCATTATGAAAACGAGTTGATAATATAATTCATACGAATCTGTATTATTAATTACTCCGGTGACTGGAATTTTTGAGATATTCTAACCTTGAAGTGTATAACAGTTTCTGCATAGGTTAGGTTACGTTAGATCCAAAGTGAGTGGGTCTATTCTACCTTCCACCACAACCCGCAAGGTTTTATTGTGACTCACACCTATTCTAATTCGACCCAATAAACCCAGCTTCTTAACGCAGCCGATTAGTTTGTATAGTGAGTAGTCTTTCGGGTTAGATGGTAAGAGTACGGCTCCACTGAACTCTAAAAACCTGATTCCGTCCCCAGCGGGGCAGACACAAAGTATATCCTCAGCTGTTTCATCATTTTCCAAACAGAGGCGACACACACTGTCTTCCGACTGTCCGAGTCTTTGTCTTTGATTCAAATGATAGTGACCTGTAAGAAGGTCTGTTAGACATCGTAATGCATCTCTACTGTAGTCCAACAACTGCTTGGTATCAAGTTTTGAAGGGTGAATAAACGCCAATCCTGGAAGATTCTGCCAGAAGTCCATAAATCTTCTTACGATCCAGGTGTTCAATATTTGTTTGGCAAAGCCTAAAGCGATGCCAATGACAGATTCTGGCCCGATGAAGCTGCTTGCAGCACCCACTTTTGAAAGGGAGTCAGCAGCCTCATTGCCTTCCATTGCCGTCTCGTCAGTGCAAGATAGTAACCATCATTTACCTAAAATGATATTCCATAACTGAAAATGGAAATTCTTCCAGAGTATTTCATTTTTCGTCTTAAGTTGGAGCGAACATCGAAAATGTCACTCCATCTGGTGGACGAGGTACTAACCAACTACTTATTAGTCAGTGGGCTGAGCTTGAAGACAGGCAGTAAACAAATCTAAAGAAACGAAAACGAAAGAACGAACGATTTTCAATATTTCGGATATACCTACACGGTAGTTTGAATGGACTGATGCTTATCTGACAACTACTCCACTGATAGGTGTCAGTCCATTCAACCTAATGTCTAGGTATATCCGAGGCGGGCTTGAATATTCGAAGTTCATTTAATTAGATTTGTTTACTGCCTGTCTTCAAGCATAGCTCACTGACTAATAATAAAACTAATTTTAACCTTCTTCAAAATTCAACTATGAGTTGAAATGTTTATATAAGAAATCGGATGGGTATTTCCGTATAGCATATGGAGAGATCTTCAATGTTGGTTGAAAAGTGGGTTCAAAATGTGTGTTTTTGTCGACATGCTGTGATTCCTTCATGAATTGTAATTTTCAAGAGATCAACTTCATGTAAAGGAAGATAACGATATCTAATGTATGATATTGGTTATTTTCGTTCGATGTAAATGTACAAGCAATAATTTTCAGTTAATATCTCATTGTTCTGTAGTTGAAAAAGTCACCAACAAGGTGGAGAGTCGTTCAAAGTAATCGCTACCGACTTGAGTCCTTCCAAAGTTGATTCTCACAGGTGTTGTAACTCCTTCAGAATGACATTTACTGGAATTGCCAGAACTGCTTGCACGTCGATAGCAACGCAATAAACTCGCCATCATCGAAAAGAGCGTGACCGATTGGCATTGTTCACTAGGTAGAAGTCGAGCTTCTGTATATGAATACAGGGTAATAAATCTATTATGACGAATGAGAGAAACTATTATTGCGCTGCAATATTTTCAGAATCCGCCTAATAAAACTATTCAGTACGCACAAAGCGTAAAGCAGTTACTAAATTATTGTTCGTCATTAGAAAAGGTGCAAATCAACGCATATTATTGGACAATATGCGAGACTGATTGTGATTTGTGATTCTCAGACATTTGGATAATGTTGTAATGAGTGCTCATTGTCATTTATCATCATTTGAGAACGATGAAATTGTAATTTTAGGCTTGCAAGCTGTTCTTTCTGAAAGTGTCAGAGTAACGGATACTTCGAAGGTTTTTCTTTGGTGCAGTTTCATCAATATAGTTTTGGCATACTTTCTTTCAGCTATATTCAAAATATTCCATATCAATATAGAATTTCTTACATTCTAGACAGTTTCTGTATAGAGAACTGTGTGTATGTTATCAATAACGGGTACCTTTTTACTATTGAAACACCATGATACTTGAAAACTCTGTTTTTGGGGTCATAATTGGCGACAAACCTTTTGCTGTTTGCTTCACTTGAAAATGTTGCCTTTCAAACTTAGTTTTCTGCGTCAATTTAAAAAACCTGAGAAATACGCACCTGGCAATAATTTTCACCGTATATTCGTAGGATGAAAATTCGGCGAATTTTCTACATAAGTTGATAATATTTTCAGAAAAATATCATTACGCACTTACATTGCCATTGCTCGTACAAAATAGTGAAGAATGTACAAAATATTTTCATTGAGAAACAAAAACCACCGTGGAAAAGAGAACGTTAAAAAACGATTGTCTTTGAGCATCATTTTTTATCAAGAATGGGAGATTCTGAGAGATTTTTTGAATGTTCATTAAGAAATGAATGAGCAGCAAAGTGTTGATGTAGTCATTTAGAGCTTGAATATCTAAATCGATACAACTCAAGATACGATATTCCTTGTTCAGGTTAAAATATATCATTTTTGTTTGCTCACTATGCAAATTTCCAATTATTTATTTTTAGCAGAGTACAGTGTAATTGTATCAGAGAGAAACTTCTTTGTAAACTTCTTCAACGCTCTTAAGTATGTTAAGAACTGCGGAAGAAAACTGTTTAATAACGAATGATCATCTTTTGTAAACAATAGATATGAAAATCTCATGAAAACATTTTCATAACGTTTTCATCACACTAAATGTCTCGTAACTCAGTCAAACATTTTGAATAACTTGAAGGAAATATAGGTATGATAACTCATCTCTATACTCAAACATTTCAGATTTCCAATAGTTAGTTATTGATGCAATATCTGACAGACACTTGTGTGAGCTATATGATAAAGTATAATTTTCTTCTAGTATTCCTGAAGTCATGTATTATCTTCAAGAAGGAATTATTCGAATTCTCATTGATAGACGTCCGTTTTTGAATCCTCAAACTTACACATTCAATGTCAAATGACATCTGGCCATCTATAGGATTGAAGGAAACCTCAATTCTCATCAAGATATTCGAGTGTTGGGTTTTTTGTCGATTCTGTGGATGAGATTCATAACCTTTTCTTTTAGGCTTGTTCTATTTGATACACCTGAGCAGTTCAGCCCAGCACTACTGATTAGACCTTGACGGGTCGAAACAACGAGGTCTGGTGTTGTATCACAACTTCATCTGTACATATTTATTTCAAACTCACTATGGGGAACTCATAGGGAGTGGAATTGCCTCATAGAAGATTTTCACATCCTGATCTAGTAACGATTTCACCCAGACGGATTTTAGTGCGAAAAAATTTGAACAATATCTGCCTGAGCCATAACATTTTTTCATGTGAAATGTCTCTTTCAGTTCTTCTTACTTCTCCAATTGGTGTTTGAATTTATATTTTCCTGAATTCCCAATTGCAAGTTGTGCATACTTTCATTTCAAAAGGCATTGAAGAAGTTTCACATGTTTCATATGGAATTATCACATAATGTTATTAACTCTAATATTTGTGATACACTTTTTGGAACCTCTGATGTAGTAATGAATATTACTGGAGTTTTATCCCAACACCAAACCGTTATTTTCAACACCTCGACACGTGTATCAATCACCAAGTCAAGATGAAGACGTGTCGAGATTTAAAAAATAGCAATTTGGTGTTTGGATAGAACTACTGTACTGTACTGTACACTCTAATATTCCATGAAAACCTTTCAAGATTTTGATTTGAATGCAATTTTCTGTATCATTCTTTTCGTGATCACTGATTATATATACTGACTGGAAAATGAAATATACTAACCACTGTAACATTTCAAGGGTAACTTATAGAAAATATTCATGAATACTTCATAAGTGTCTGTGCACTATTTTGTCAGTGTTGAAGAGAAGAGGTCCGATCCTGCTATATGACAACGTTTCACGTTTCCCCGCCGGAGAATTGAGTGAATTAAGCATCGAAGTTCTGTTCAATCCAACATACTCTACAGACCCCTCGCCAGCAGACTGCCATCTTTTCAAGTACGGTCTTCGCCAACTTCATCGAATCCCGGTTACCCAATTTTTATGCTTTCCAAATTGATCGACTTGTGTTATGATGGAAAAAGTGCATTGACTAAAATGGCGTTTATTTATAATAAATTGAATGAATATTCACTGAGATATTACAGTTTGATTTAGAATGATAAAAGCGGAAAAAGCTCTTGAAACAACCTGATATTAGTCGTATCAGTTGAAATCAAAGTCAGATTTTCGGTTGGTATCAGATATTATAATTCTTGGATTGGTTAGAGATTGCAAGTTCTCGAAGAATTTCCTTTAGATTTTATCGATACCAGGTCAGATCGTCTTGAGGACGTAGGCATGCATAGTTCGTCAATAGCGAAAGTATGCAAATCATTCTGTGTTCATCAATTCAAACAAACGACTCACAGTAATATAATTAAGGATAATCTGACTATCATTTCCGTCGAATCAGAGTTCGGAGCTTCTTTCAGTGAATCATTATTTATGTACCTGTTGTAAACATAAAGGTTATAATTTTCGGTAATTATTTCACTATAATTACTGATTTTACACCTATTACATCGGTAATTATAGGTTGTGGTTTTCAACAGAGAACCGGTCAAAAACACAAGGCTGTTAGTTTTTGATTATAATACATAAGTTTTCCGATTCAGCACCTAAATACTACTAATGTAAAACTCATAGGCGTACCAGAATATTTTATTTCACGTCCATAACAACGACTTCTTGCTGTTGAATTAAAATCGAATATCTTTATTCAAAATTACCAAAAATTTAAATAGTAGGCCTTGGTATGATTTTTGTCCTCGCAGTCAATGCACATAGCATTGGTTTTGTCTGACATGGTAGCAGACGAACGCTTAGAACTAGCCCGGATTTTATTTTCTTTGATCATTATTAAAAAAAATTAAAAGACATTTTACCGGCGCCTCCGCCAAAAATATTATTTAAAGACTTGGGTCAACCATATTTTTGGTATATTGAAGAGCTAACTGCTTTTCAAATAATGCGTTATTGCACGATCAGTATTGAAAATCACGAAGCGTCATATTCAGTCTGACTTCATTTTTAAAAATAACATGTCATTGAAAATAATTGAAAGAATCCCACGTGTCTCCTATTATCACATTCAATACTTAAATATGAGCCATCAATCTTGATTTCAGTAGGCGTGTAATGATCGCTTCGTCAAATCTGGAAATTAGAAATTTTCCCGGGAAAAATTGTTTACTGCTTCATTGTTAAAGCACATTCATAGAAATTAGTTTGAATCATATATAATTGATACTAATACTAATTTGAATGATCTATTTCAGTAATCAATGTGTGAATCACATATTGCGTGATGTATAGAATTATTAAAATACTATTTTCATCGATTATTCAATTTTCCCGGCTGTTGTCTGTGGCAACCATGAAACTTATGGAAATTACGACAAATAACTCTATCTACCATAAATACAACATTATGTTATGAAATAATAAGTGGCACTTTTCCGGATTTGAAGCATCCAACAATCAAAAGGTTTCAGAAAACACATGAAAGCATAAAAAAAGCACTGAGTGAAATTTTTCTGTGAAATTGAGATGAAATGTGGAGGTTCATTCAGAATATGACGACTAGAAAGATTGTTGCCCCAAAAAAAATCAGATAAAAAATATATGTATGTTTGAAATTTGTTTTTTCCGTTAACCAACTATCGCACTCCTACGAACGACAACCCTCAGAAGTGCGAGCTGAGAACTAACGAGGTCTTACCTTTTAAGGAGTGTAAGTAAAAATCGAGCGTTCAGCCTGCGGCTTGAACCATCGACTCACACATCGGCCGATTAACTGAGTAAACAAATCACCCACGTCGAACCGCCCGGCTACCGACCGACCGAAATGATAAGAAATAAATATTATTATATATGTATTTCAAAGCGGAAATAGATATTTGCCCAAAAAAAATGTAACTTTTTCCTAGAAGAGAACAAGAATGTTATTTCAAATTACTCTGAGTGAATGATCATTATAATACCAATGAACGGAAAATTATGATATTTTTATATTCAATAGATTCGAGATCCATAATTTTATTAGTATATTATGGTAATGCCAACAGTAATTACATAGTAGGTACACTAAATTTTTTTTTCAAATTATTGTAGTTTGGATTTTACCAACCTACAATACCTCTTCTGAAATTGAATCTATTACAATTCAAAATCATTTCAATAATGAATAAGATCCTCCACTCTGAAAAATTTTGAGTGATAAACTTGATATGTATACTATCAACATACAAAAACATTATATTCACACATAAACCTTTTTTGTCGCCTTCGGCTAACTGAATCCAAAATATCTGCGATGTCAGAAGAATTTCTGAAAATAATTCAAGCAATGAAAATATTACAAGTGAATATTTATTTTCAATGATTCAATACAGTTTTATCAGTATTCAGTTTTTATCAGAAATTCAACAAATGAACTCCAGATTCAACTGAATCAACAGTAACGGTAGGATAATCATCTGATCAATACCGTAGATTGCTGAGGAGAATAGTGTGACGACTGCCACCTAGGACCTGACAAATTATTTTCTAGTTTTTACTACATTATCTACATCATCATTATGTTTTCATTTCAATAAAAGCGTTTGAAATATTTGTTTTTACTCATTTAATTTTCAAGCTTTCTGTTTCTAACTCAGCTTCTCATTCTGATCAGTTCTTTCAGTGCCTCAGTGTTACAAGGTAATATGTAATCCGTCATTTTGTATCTACGGTCATCTTGAATTTGCATCTCTTCCAAAGTGTTCTACTATTTTACTAGTCAATCCCTGTTATTTGATACCCGTATTGAGGTAGTTGCGAAAAAAAATTTAATCCGCCATTTTGAAGCTGCGATTTACAATGATACAGAATTTATTCAGTTGTATTTTCATCAAAAATAAATGTGTGTATAAACAATCAGATCAATCCGTCTACAGAAAGGGGGTCAAACTTCAATTGCTAACTTTTACCCAAACAAACAAACATTAGCAAGCTAAATATTTAAAATTGATTCTCTTAATACAAAATAACAACTTTCATAAGTGATAATAATTTAGGCAGAAATCAGTTTAAGGAAAACCCCAAACGAGATAAAATTAAAAAATTAGGTATATATATAATAGAGTGTGTCGAATGCTCCGGAGTATATACAGGCCAAACCGGTAGAAATTTTGACGTATAGCTCCGTGAACACGTCTGTTTGGACAAAATATATACAAGAATCAAAACACAAAATAAGTAAAGATAACCTCAAAATCCTACACATATGCAATAAAGGGAAAAAATGAATTTTTTGGAAGCCATGGAAATTAACAAATCAATTAAAGGGCAGAAATATATAGGGACCGTTCAAGTATAACGTAAGAATATTTATTACAGTTATTAAACTACCCTCATCCCCCTTGCCAGCAAAAGTAAGCAAAGTTCTTACCCCCTCCCATGCTTACGTAAACAT
This sequence comes from Leptinotarsa defecta, assembly GCA_015342085.1. Classification (NCBI taxonomy): domain Eukaryota; kingdom Metazoa; phylum Arthropoda; class Insecta; order Coleoptera; family Chrysomelidae; genus Leptinotarsa; species Leptinotarsa defecta. The sequence goes on along the minus strand of WOGO01003187.1, from coordinate 806 downwards.
TATTATATGCATTTTCAGTTTTTCAAGCATAGACAATGTTCTGGTTGCCATATGTGTAAAAAACTACTGCTGACGTAATTATCTAGACCTTCCCGTCCCCCTTGTCATGAAAAATAAGCAAAGCAAATACCCCCCAGCTTAGTGCTTACGTAATACTTAAACGGTCCCATACCCCTTAACGAGCAACTCGATTCACGTAGGTCCCCACTCTTAACAACCTCTATAATCTTAGGTGTTGAATTTTCAAGTTGGCACCCTGGTTCGTTTAACTTTCTGTCTTATCTTACCTAAACACTTTCGATATAACCGAGTTTTGCAAATTTCATATTTCAGTTTCATGTTGCTGTATCGCTGCTGTTCCAATGTTTTGACAGATTCAGAATCAACGAACATAGGTGTGCGCAGCGTTATAGAGCATGCGTTCTTTAAAAATTGTTCTACAGCGCCATCTAGTAGCAAGTTACAAAAAAATTGATAGCCTAAAAACCTTATCTATGAAAAATTACTTATATATGTCAAGTTTCATCACGATCGGCTGAGCGATGTAGAAGTTTATCACTTACCAACCAACCAACCAACAAAAATCCATTTTTATATAGTAGGCTAGTACTATGTTGCTATATAGCTGCTGTTCCAATGTTTTGACAGAACCAGAATCAACGAATTTAGGCGTGCGCAGCGTTATAGAACAGTGCCTTCAAAATAATGTTCTACAGCGCCATCTAGTGGCAAGTTACAGAAAAATCGATAGCCTAAAAACCTTCTCTATGAAAAATTACTTATACATGTCAAGTTTCATCACGATC